>JBAFWW010010163.1:0-15032 GCA_036873685.1 Agapornis canus | reverse complement strand
AGTGTGAGGTGTCCCTGCTTATGGCAGGGGGGTTGGAACTGGATGATCTTAAGGAACTTTCCAACCCTAACTATTCTATGATTCTCAGCAGTGAGATGGCTTTTCATACAAATAGAATATGTCACTATCATCACCATTAAAATAATCTGTTGTTTCCACAGTTTGCACAAAAATTCTTGCATAAGGCACACCAAAATCACACCAGAAGACACCCATATCAATTTATTGGGATGCTACTTGGTTTATCAATCTTCCTCAGGTTTTAGTGATGCTGGGCAGCTGGGTACCTGGAGAAAGCATGAGTTTTCAGGGTGAGACACATATTGACAATCAGTTTGATGATCCATGTTTTTGGAGCTGGGATTGTGAAAATTTGTGAGTTTGAAATTGTCTCATATCTGTTCTCTTTGAGTACAGAGTATTTCAAGGCTATTTAAAATTGTCATGATGCACTCAAAAGTAGGACCCTACAACTCAAACCCCACAGTCCCATGATGAAGAGGGAAGTCCATCCACATGATGAATTAAACATTTTCCTTGTTAATGAAGATATAGTCCTTTGGACAGATAATTTTCGGACAAAATGAATTGAACCATCTCTTGCTGTTATATTTAGCCTCTAATCCCCTAGAAATGCATTTTTGACCAATCTCCCTTTCATTTTGTCATGCTTTAAGGATTGTACCTACAATTCAGCAATGCCACAGTAATTGAAACCTGAATAAAATTATCCATCTCAATTTATTTTCGTGTTGTTCTGCAATGCCATTTTATTATTCTAGTCATTTAACTTCTGGGAGGCAACAAAATAACAATAACTAAGGAATTGCTGCGTTTAATTGAATATATAACACAAAGTTGCTGTTTCTCAAGGTATTTTGCACCCTTTGCTTCCAGCACATTTAATTATGCATGAACTCTCCAAAAAAATAAAGAAAAAAAAAGAAAATCCCCTCAAATAATGTGAGTCGTCTACTAGGAGAGAAGATTTCAAGATGATAAATGTTATTTAGAGTCACTATGATATGATTCATATTGTGATGCGATTGGGAACAATATTAAAACCCACCAAGGCTATTATACCTAAATTTTTGTTTCAATTCTTTCAATATTGCTGCTGCTTAATATGATTTCTATTTACTTCTTTCCATTGTTAGAGTTTTATTGAGGTTGTGTCAGCTTTATCAAGCTAATCTCTGCTGCAAATGGAGGTCAGCAGAGCCAAAGCACTGGCAAAAAGCCTGTCTCCATTATATTCTACTTGGTATGAATTTACTCAAAAATCCTCTCTAATACAAACTCTTTCTTCACTATTCTTCAATTCTAATATTTCTACCTGCACAAACCGTGAACAGCTTGATATTTAAAAGCTATATAAACTTTCCTAATCTAATTTTATATTCTCTTTTTATAAGGAGGTAACAGAGAATGTGTTCGTCAAAGGGTTTAAAACCAAGCAATCTTGGCCATCAATAAACGAATTTCAGGTAATTAAAATTCTAACTTAAAAACATGCACAGCTACTCTTCATGGCAGTGACAGCAAGTCATTCATTTGTGTTCTTCTGGTGTCAAGGGTGAGGTAAGTAGTCCTGTCATGCTCTTGCTAGAATACAATTTGGCAAAGCAGGATATTGTAGAAGCTTTATAAATCTTATATCTCTATTCCTCCTTGTACTGGTCTAGAGAATAATGAAAAAGAGTGACACATAAATTTACCTACCAAATGGGGTATGCTCTCTCTCTTGAATACCCAACGTAACTTCCATTAACATTAGTATAAAATATACATGCACACCAGGAGGAGGGATAGCCTCCCAGACATCCAGAGGTCTAGAATATATTCCCTTTAGTAACTGTCAATTCGTCCCAGACCACAAGGATCTATTTTTCTTTTCAGTTTGAGTTCAACATTGAACCTAATACATTTGCATAAAAAATAACTACAGCTAAACTGCAAGGGAATAAACTGTACATCAGAGAACCTTGAATCTTTTTTTTGTTTAAGATGTTAGGTTTGCATAGTTCTACTCACAGTTTAAAATCAAAGTAATACAATAAAAAAACAAACAAAACCCCACAAAAACTATTTTTTTAGGACTCTTTGCAGTAAGTTTCTAAATATGTTATTGGAGAAGTGATTGAAATCTGACAAAAAGCACAACGTTTTATAATAATGTCCTGCAGCAAAAGTATGGCACCAATAACTAAACAATACTTTATCACCTTTGCCACTCTCAACAGCTCCCATTAATACCAAGATCATAGTGTTAGGCCTTCTATTCCCCAGCTGACCATGTTAGTGACAGCCAGGGCTTAGGCAATGACATTGAAAAATATTTGCAGTGACACAGCCACAAATCACTATGAGACAAGTTTAAAACTCAATATTCACTAAACTTGCATCTGTTCTTTTCTTGTTAGAACATCTACAACACATTTATTATAGGCTGAATTCCTCTAAGAATCAAAACATTGATAGAAAGTGATAAAAATTATTGGTTGATAAAACTAGATACACAGAGGGGCCTTTGTCAAGTCATTTATTCATATGAGGTTGTCTGAGAGGGAATCAGCCAGGACACCTGATGAAGAGATGTTTTCCTAAGATTAGTGTTCAGTTACGTGAACACAGTGAATGAGCACAAGTACCTCTAAGTCAAATTTTCTTAATGGTCTCATCATACATGTATTGATTTTTATTTTCATCCCTCCCAGGGAACCTAAGCAGACATTTGACTACTTAGCAACTGCCACATGACATTATCTCTGCCACGTGATTCAGATCCTCTCTAAATGAGCTGTGTCTATAGCTTCCTGTTTTCTGGGAATGGTGGTTGCCAGATGTCCTAGATACATGTCTGTTCTCATCTTTCAGCTTCAAATGTCCTGTCTCTTTCTGAGAGCATGCAGGACACTATTTGCCTGGGTTTTTTTCACAGAGCAGTTTTACTAAATCACTTAAGCAGGATACAGAAGCTCCTGAAGACTAGTGATGAACATCTCCACATCTACTCCTGCCCCTTCAGGAGAAAAGACCAAGTAGACTTGCTATCATGACAAAGTCATTACATTACCAGACTGTCCTTATTTGCAGTGTTGCCTGGTTCTGCGCTGTCCTTGGACTCACATGAAAAGAGATGTCCATATCAGAGCATTCCCAAAGCTTATACACCATGCCTGTCTGCTTGCCTTTTTAAAGCATCCATTTAGGCCTAGTGGGTCAAATACTCCATAGGACACATGAAGGAGAGGGCTAAGAGGAGGAAAGAGGGGTTTGATGGTGGCAGTATGACTGAAGTTTGCAATCTGTAGAGTGACTGCACAACTGATTGCTACCAAATTGTTCAGCAACAGAAGAAAGGGAGACTCTTTGAAGCTAAAAGATCTATTTAAATGAAATACAGGATAGCCTACAGTGCACAGTCATGTCCTGGCATTGCTCTCTCTAAAAGACTGTGGAAAAAGAACACCATCAGGATCAGGAAGACATAAGGCTAACTGATGGGCAACAAACTCATACATGATGCTAATGAAAATTGGTAGTGGAGTACCTCATGATGTCTCTTAGCCAGAGAGTATAAGAGCAGGGTAAATAGGGAGGCAGTGGACTGCAGGTAGTGGCCTAGCCTTCATACTCTCCCCTGAGGAGCATCTGTTATTGCTGTCATCTGATTACTGGGCAAAACGGACAGCTGGTCCTACTGCCGCAAGAAGTCTTCTAGGTTGTTAAAGGGCAAAAGTTGTTTCTAAGACATGCTGAACTCTGTAATGTTCTGTAATTAATTTTCATCCAACCTGCACCTACTAGAGCAGAAGATTTTCCTGACTCAGAATATTTTCAGAAATGGCAACTTTTTGGAGTGCATTGAAGAGACTGCTCAGGAGGGGGAATGATTAATTCTTAATAACAAGTTTTGCAGCATATTGAATGACACATTCTTACATTATATATTGATATATAACACACTGGTCCCATGCCATGCTGACTAGTAGCTCATTTTCAACAAGGAATAGTTTATAGATAATGCAGGAGGTAAGGGACAGAGCCATAAAACTCTGGCATTTTCAGTTGTACCAAAATCTTTTGGAACTTCATTTTGGTTTGAATGATGACTGTCTTAGATGTTGATATTAAGCAGAAGCAGCAATAAATGTGCGCAATGTTAATCCTGTCCCTGCTTCCCTGAGGCAAAAGCCACAGCCCAATAGACTTAAATTTAGATGAACCACAGAAAGTCAGACACTTGTCTGAGGATTAATCAAACTTCTTTTTTCAGAACTTTCTTACTGTTTAGTGTGCTCTACTGCTTAAATTTGTAGTATGCAATGGGTGCATTGGTGTGTTTTGCATTTACAGATTCTTCTAAGGCCTCACATCTAAAGTTTAAAAATCCAAGGGTTATTTCCTTATTGCATACACAAACTGCACAGTTGGTTGTGCACAGCAGAACTGGTTTTGTTTCTTTTTTGTGCTAAAACAGTACCCACACAGTAGCTTGTTATGTATTTATGTGTGTATAATTTCCATTATTTGCTATGATCAAGTGTAGTGTTATTTTCAAGCTGGAAACTGTACCTTGCCTTGCCAGTAGAGTGACCCAGAGATCTAAAATGGCATTTCCACCCAAAAGCCCCTAAAAGCCTTTGCTAAATTTGTAAAGGAAATACTTTAGATGTTCAGTGTCTATGAGCTTTGCAATGGAATAGCCCAAATATTTCCAGTTGCCTATTTTGAGGAACAAATCTTCAGTTTTTCTCAGCTGGATAATAAAGTATTTTGTGCCTTTGGCTTTCATCTAAAATCAAGACAAAAGATACATTTTTAGAGATGATATGAAATGAAATTGAAATGAGTGAGGACTTGGAAGAAAAGAAGCCTTGAGTGCTAGAAATGCTTTGTTACGACTGAATAAACTAAATATGCTTAATATGAAAGGTAATGATGCGACTGATTGAATAGTTTGACATTACTGCACATGAAATATCATTAATGGGTTCACGATGGTTTTATATCAATACCAAATCTCAGAATAAAACAAATGGAAATACAGGACTACAGCGATCTGTCAATGGAGCCTTTCAGTGTCATTTAAGAAAATATTTTCAATGAAAGACTAGTGAACAGAAATTACAGCCTTGTGTATGTTTGAAAAAAACCCCAGTCAAACAGTTTAGGACAGCTGCAACACATCTATACCTGTGAGAGGACAAATATGTGCATATCAACTTGGGTGTCTTTGACTTTATTGGGCAGCACCAGTTCATACCTGTAGTGATTACTGCTTCCAGTTCTCAGGATGTGAGTTCTCAGCATAGCTCCAGGAAAAGGTGCCTGTGTTGATGTTGTCTCCCAAGGATGTGATGGCATCAGGCTCACTGTTTATCTGCAGTGTGGATGTAAGAGCAAAATAGACACCTCAAAATCTTTCAAAGAGCAGAGATGCAGGGCCTGTGTCAGTGCCACAACAACAAGTGGTTTATGGATAGTCACAGTGAGGATGATGATGTTCTCTCATTATATGATAAAGATCCCTTGGATTTTGCCATAGGTGTGGTTCTCCCTTTCACCCTACAGAGACACTGGGACCAGAACATCTGTTTGCACCCAGAACATCTGCATTCACAGATTCTCAAAGCCACCTCCATCAGCATAGGTCATTGTCTTGCATAAAAACATACAATAATGAAGGCTTACAAGCTGTAAATCAGGACAGTAAATCTGACCTGACATTTCATGGCTGCTATGCTAGCTGTAGATGCTGTGTAAGCATCCAGTTTCTCTCCTGTTGTTGACAATAACAGAGGTTATAACAGCTCTTCCTATACATTACAGTGTACAGCCTACAGATGCTGTACGTTACAGATGCTAATCACCACTTCTGTTCACTGAAGTATATTTTCATTTACCCATACACTTTGAAGTGACCACTGCTGGGAGCATCTGAGCGCTGGATTTTCCTTGCTCTTTTTAAAACTCAAAATTAAAAACTAAAAAAGCAAATATAATAATACACAAATGAACTTCAATAAATATTATACATAAATAAATATATAAACGCAAGCCTGGTTTTACAAGAAGTGGGAAAAATTATACAATAGTTATCTGCATTTTCACATTTCATTATATAACAGTGACTGTTTTCCATATTTACATATTTCTGATGTTTGCAAGGATGAAAAAGAAGAATTAGCACCAACATCTTAAAATCACAGTGGTCTACATGTTCTTAGATTCTTAAGCAAGTATCAAAATGGAAGTGTACGTTTATTCACATTTTAAAGTAATATTACAAATTTGCATGAAAATAAAAGGGGGCAGAGAAAGTGATAGATAAGCTACTGATGTTCATGATATTGCATTTAATACAGATACATATTGTTAAGCGTATCTGACAGCCAAAGCTTCTTTTTGGTAGGAAGTTGCATAACATTGAGTATATTGTTAGTGTCAAGCCATAATATATTTATCAAAACATCAAGATTTGGAGGGATGAAAAGCAGAAGCAAGTTTTATTATGAGCTTCAACCTCTGGCCTCAAATTACAGATTCGTTAAAAATGTTTCGTTCTTATGGCTTCCAAATCAAAGGTTTTCATTTCAAAATGGTGCATTCCTTAATTGAAGCTCTTGCATGATGAAGATTTGAAATCCAAAATTAAATTGATTCCCTGTCCCTTATTTATTGTTTTATTGCTTGTCTTACTGAAATCTTGGAGACCAAAGAATTTGCCTTTTCTTCTTCCAAAGCAAATTGCACTGTTTATCACAGCTATTTTCATGTATATGTTATTTTTAGGCAATTTAAAGATACTTCTTTATGCTAAATCATAAGAAGTTGCAGTTTTGGCTTAATTAAAAACTAGCAGCCCCAATGTCATCCCACTGGGGGGAAAAAAAAGTGTAACAAGTTGTCACACGTGCACAGGATTAATGTGGAAAAGTTGTTAACTCTGTGTTTTTCACTATTGTGTCCTTCTTTTCTTCAGTTTCTTTGGCAATCCTTAAAACTTTATAAGCTGCATTTATGTTAAGCTGTTCCTGATATGCTCCAATAAGTGTGCTTTAGACACATTGTTAACATAAGGCCAAATCTGTAATACAGCATGGACAATTAAGTGCACAATTTTTGTATAAATGCAGAATCCCTCACTGTGAATTATTTAATTAATGCTCTACAGTTCATTTAATAGTGCTCTTTCAAAGGCCATTTCACTCACAGAAAACTAATTTCATTCTTCGGGTTGATTTAATTAGATTGTATGATATATGGTATTGCTAATTCAGTGGCTCTCTTTGCAGTGTCTAGCCCGTTGCTCCTATTGTCGGCAATCTGTCAGCCCCATTTTTAACAGTATTGAAAAATTCAAGCTTTATTATTGCTCGCTCACTCTTTCTCTCCCATCAGGAGGAAAGTAATGAGCTTTTCTTCTTATGAGAGCAAGCAGAGAGTGTGGTGCCCTTAGCGCTTCAGGCACTGAGCAGTATTAACAGCCTGATTCATGAGTTAAGTTTCTAACTGCCCGTGGCTATTAGCACTCAGTCCTTTGGCTGTCATTTAGTTAAAAAGACTCTTCGGTTAATTCACTCTTTTAATGAGACTGTGCTATTCAACTAATGTATTTTACTGTATGAAAGGTCACACCAGGAAGCAAAACAGATTGGAGGGAATGTAGCGGGAAGCCTGGCTGTCAAGAAACAGTTCAAGCCTCGCAGGCATTTTGCCGTCGCGGCGCCCGTAATAGGCTATGGAACTGATGGGCCAGCGCTCACCTCAACAGTTGAGCACCATAAATCACGGCTAAATAGAAAGCAGATTAATCAGAGCCACAGACAAAAAGAGCACGTGTTTCATTACCCATATAATCACTAACATGATTGCCAGACAAGCCGGGGGAACTGTACACGGGGGCTGACAAAATGCAGCACGGCGGCAAGCGGGGGAACTCAGCTCCACAGAGCTGCGGCCACTAAATCTTTTCATTAAGTAGCTGCTCTGTGAGACCCTCTTGTTGGAGGGCCACTTGCTCAGAGGGTGGTGCGGGGGGAACAGGCGTGAAACAGAAGTATAAAGGGTTGCATTTGAGAGAGAAGGGTCAGAGGCAGCAGAGGCGGAGGCTGGGGAGAGGCTTTTCCTCTCCATAGCTCAGTTTCCACACCATCCCCTGTGTTACTGTGTATAGGAGAAGTACATAAGTGATGGGATGACTCGCTCCTCTTCCTTCCATCTTTATATAAACCTGCAGCAAGCCAGACCCAGTCTGCTCCCCACTGTATTCTGGTTTGATGTGCCATCCCCTTAGCTGTGTGGCACAGGCCAAGGCTTAACGTATGAGCGGACATGTCATTTTAATTTATTCTGTGCTTCTCCAACGTCATTTCCTTATTGCACTCCCCCTCCTCACTCACACTCTTTGCGTCATCGGGAATTGTGTGTAATACATGTGTCCACATCCCACAGCTTTCCCCTGCTGAGCTTCAGGATAAAGGTATGGTTGAAAATCTGGTTTACTTCAGCATCTCTGCTTGGGATGCCAATTGAAAATGTTTTCCTGAATATTGCTTATTAATTTACAGAAGGAGAAAATGAGAAGAACCTCTGCTTTTCATAGCTTTGCATCTGTCTACCGAGGCATTAAACGTCTGAATTATTGTGAGGGTATGTGTGTGTTTTGCTCATTTTTAATTAGTGTCATTGGGGGAAAAACTCCAGCACTTTAGGGGCAAAAGTCTATTATTTTTTTAGAAACTGTAATTCCCTCAAACTACAGTAAACAAATCATTCTGATTTAAATTTCCCCAGCAACTTCCAAACAGGGAAACCGTATGCTTAATTACTAAACATCTGTTGCAAAGAATACCCCTAGCTTTTGCAGCACTAATATCACTGTATGAATTTTAAAATCTGTCAGCAAGGGATCACGAAAGCTTTGGGAGTAAAGAGCTGCTCACTTTAACCCCTGAACCAGATAATCTAACAGTAATCCATTCAAAACTAATCAAACATTTACAGAAACGCACCAGCACTGAGGAAAACAATTCATCATCTTCATATGCTCGTTACACTTCCAACATCTCAATCTACCTATGTAAATGAGACCGGGGATCTGACATCAGGTCCATGTACAGAAATTATAAACAAATATTCATCCATTATGCTGCTGAAATTTAACAGCTGGAGCACTAACAGTAGCTGAACTCCAAGCCCTGGGTATCAATTATTTATGAACCTAAAACTGACAAGACTGTCTAGGTGAATTAGCTGCATATGTCAAGCTTTGTTATAAATCCCAGCCTACTGTAAAACTCATTTTCATAGAATGTATGTACAAGGCTGACAATATATCAACAGTACGGCATTAATAATTTAGAAGAATGGTACCATAAGGGAGCACCTAGAAACTCTGCTCTGCAATATAGTTGATATTACAAATAAAAAAGTCAAATAAAATGAATTTCCCATAAACAGAGAATCAAATAAAGCATTTCTCTATGATTTTATATTCAATTTTCAAAAAAACTTACCAGTTGATACTTGCATTTTTTAGAAACCATAAGCATCACCTGAAGTTGTTCAATTTTTTTCTTCCATTGCTAAAAATGCTTTTGAATTTTTAGGCCCATTGATGTTTGCTGCATTACATTTATTTTATTTTCACAGAGTGAGAACTAAAATTAAGGTAAGAGGTGGAAGGAAAGCAGTGTTTGCAGCGAGCACTGACGCACACTCTGGTTCAAGACCCTGCAAGTGGACGCAGTTAATTATAGGCTAAAATCTACCCTTTGATATATGCAGGCGGTGCAAATTCAGGTAAAGGCTGGCCTGCTCTGATGGTAGAGTTTGGTTAGGTATCTTAACCACTGATCTCATTACAGATATCATGATATTTCTTGGGTACCATTTTGTAAGAGGTCAATACAAAAGTTGTTGGACACCCTACATGGCATAAGCAAAATGACAGGAGAAATTCTAAACTGGAACATTTCTAAGCTCAAGGAAAATTCTGATCTGAATATCTACAGAGAGATCTGAAAGAAGAGCACATCACAACTTTGCCCAGTGCCTGAGAAATTCAGTACAGGTCTGAATTTTGCTGTTCTATCCCACCTCCATCAGAGAGCTGCCATCTGTTGCTTTGACGGAGCAATGAACACAGTTACTCAAAATCTGAACTTTGTTCAGAAGCTCCTGGTTTATTCCTGTGTACAATTTAACCTATGGCCATAGAGGCATAGCTGGTTGCAAGCAGCTTTTTTGCTATTCAGAAAGGTTGTCTATAAAAAAATTGGATACGCATTTATATGAGATCCATGTTATCAAATAAACAAGATTTTATCTTATATACACAAGTAGCCCAGGTTTTGATCAACTATGAACATCAGCTGTCCTTTTCTCCACAACACAACTTTCAGATTATTAAGAAAAAGGGAGGGGAGAGGGAAAGGAGGGAGGAAGAGAAGGATACTCAGTCCCAGTCTTGAGTACAGACACCAATGCTGAGGGGTGGTTAAATGGAATCTGTCATATTAAGTTCATGAGGATGCTGTTGACTTCATGAAGATACTCCCTCACTTAAAGTCAGTGTCTGTTTTGTATACTCTTTAACTGGGATTCATACTGACAATATACCAAGAATCCAAGAGGGCATCATTTGGGAATGATGAAAAAAATCCCCAGAATTTCAAGACTGAAAACATTTTATCACTACAAAAGTTAAAAATAAATGTGCATTTTAAAAGAATCAGTAATAGTTCAAGAGAGGTTGATAGGGAAGTCAAAAGAGTAGTTTTGAGTCAGGAGAAAGAGCAGAGAGGGGAAAATGTCCTTAGTGATGCACAGTTATACATCAATACATTGATACATTGATTTTATGAGTGAGGTGTGGAAAATACTGCAATGCTATCTCCTCATCTGCAGGGTACTGCTGTTTCTGACTCAGGAAATATTTGTAAGAGACTGGGAACATTTAACAAATAGACTGTATTAGATAAAGAAAAACCAAACATGTACCTGGTTAATACGTGATGCCCGATACATCAGAGATTTATGAAAGAAGAGTTCTTTCAGGCAGCTGCTGGTATTGTGATCAGGGTATACTCATGGGTTATCTGGTGAATCTTGTAGTACAGAAGGAGGATTTGTATAGCCATTCCTACGTAATTCTTCAGACCATAAGGGCTTTCTGCTTCTCATTGTTTTAGTATAATCTGCATGGGTTGCTTGCTTATGTTTTCACTGAGGGTGAAATTCACTTCCAGGCAGAAAGCCTGAGACGAGGCCTAGTATCACTCATGTCATGCCCAAGTGCTTAAAATAGGACTTAATTTGGATTTAAATGGTGCAGAGATCTTATGCTGGCTCTCCATATACAAATGAACTTCACATTGAATGTCCCTAGATGCTATGGTGCTGCCATAAGCAAGTAAGAAGATGTTTTCTGTTGAAACCCCTAAGAATTTTCCCTGCAGACTTCAAATGCAGAATGAAGATCTTGCCATCTGCTTGAAGCAATGAAGAAGGTGTTATAGGCAATCCACAGAAGAATTATCCAAGTTTAATTTTTGCATTTAATTAACTGATGTGGTGTCTGATGACATCTCTCACTCTACAGGTGGTTCTTCTTGCAGATTGATGTTTTTATTAATACTTTCAGTGTCTTGTTCAGGTGCACCTAAGCAAATTTTCTCATTAGCTGTTTCAGTTAATATACTAAATCCTGCTCACATACTTTCTCTTTTCCAAAAGTCATGACTTTCCAGCATATTATAGAGCAGCTGACACTCTCGTTGTTGCTGTTACATACCACACCACAGCACAGGCAGAGTTATCTTTGCTTCCCCAACAACTCAGCAGCCCTTGCTGTCCTCACCACCTGCCACAGGCACTACTAACTGCTGTGCTCAGGGGCACAGTGCCCCTGATCCCATCCAGGGATCTCCCTGCCTTCTACTGATAACTGAGAGCTGTCACTTCTCCAGCAGAGAAAAACATGGATTCAGGTTTCCTTTTCTAATTCCATCAAGGGCTGCAGCTATTCACAGTCATGATTTTGGTTTGAAATTACCTAACTATACTAGCTATTTATTATGAAACATGACAGCAATTAGGTAAGTCTGCTCACCTGGTTAAGAAAACATTTAGCAAACCCATACCTGGCTCTTCAAACTGTTTTCCACCCATCACACAACACCACCCTACTCAAAGCCAAATCAGAAGCCATTCAACTTCAGTGTACCAGAAGGATGAACAAACAAACCTGACAGTTTGAACACCAGTAATGGCCTTATGAAATAAAGTCATTATTTTCTATTGCACAATAATCCCTATTTACTGAAAAAGAGCTGTAGTTACTCATACTTGAAAACTGTTTATGTTAAGTTAGAGTAGAAAGGTAGACCAACATCCAGACTCCAAATATAACTCCTATGGGCTTTTGCAAGTGTGGGTTAAGCTTAAAAGATACAAGCCAGCAACAAATGAAGAGCAATTTGAGTCCTTGTGTGAGTTTGAGCTAACATTTCATGTGAGACTGGTTTTATGAGGGCTACATGGTGCATTTCCAAGGCATCAGCTCAACAGCTGTATGTTTTCCTTTAATTTCTGAGAGGCCTTTTCAACACAATAGTCCTATGATTTCTTGAAAATTTTAGGTAGAACTGAGCCTAGAGCTGAGAGTCTCATAACAGTAACTCAGAAATTGGATTTGGAGCTGAAAAATAATTCAAAATTGAAAAAAAAAATTATATATTTTTTTGAATTGGCTATACTTGGCGATAACTCTTGACTTATTCTTCTGTGCTGCTGCAATAAGCTATGATTCTGGGGACCTGCCTTTGTGACTAAAAAGATAACTCTCTTGTTGGGAAGAAAATTGCCTCTCTGACATCAATCTTTGGAATAGGGGTTTACAGAAAGTAGTAAACATGAAAGGAAAAAAATAACAACTATCCCAAGCTAACTATCCCAAAACTATCACAAGCTAAACAAGCACTAATTTATGAGGATACTGCTTTAATTTATGGATTGCCAAGTGGAGCAGTCATCTGGTGTGCTCGGAAAAGCAACATTAGCCTTTGGCTAGGGCCTTGGTGAACATAACAGGAGATCTGAAGGACTTACAAACTGTACTCAGGGAACTAATGAAACTATCTGGGATGCTGAAACTCACCTTGACTATTGTAGGCACTTTGTTTCACGTCTTTAACTCATGTATGCTGAGTTTCACCATATGGATAATTAAGTTTTCTTTTCCCTTTCACTGTTCTTTCTCTGGTCTTGGTACAGTCTATATCATATTGATGCAATAACCACATATAAGATCACTGCACTAGCTAGTAATTTTATTTGGATAGTTTCTAGCTGTAAAATATCACTTGTAGCAATTCTGGTTTATGAATATTTTCATTTTTCATTGACAAGTCATTTACTACTGCATAAGTCATGCTGGCTGCTGTCTAAGGGTGGCTAATTGCTATCTAGTCTCTAACAAGACTGTGGCCTTGTTGCTTTGTGCATTGATGGTAACAATAACAAGCTTTAAAAGGATCATAAGGGAAGATGAGCAAAGATTTGCATTGCATCGACCATTAAGATTGCATAGTAATAACAGCCATAGTTTCTTGAATACTGTTTTGGTTTTTAACTGGACTTTGCAAGAGATAACCCCCAGATTTTTTGCCAACAGCAAGACCCTATATTAACACCTCTGCACAGGTAAGAATGAAGTAGAAAAGTCTAAAATCACAGAGTCTTATCTTTTCCTCTCCAAACCGTTGTCCATATTTCAGGACATAAATTCCTGTGGATTGAAGTGATCTGATTATAAGACTCAAGATCCTTTAAATGTCAGATGTAGACCATAGTGCTATATAACACAGTTTAATGTGATGCCCACTCATAGTCAGGTAAATTACAATACCCACAAAGTACAGAAGAGTGCATTGGCAGGAGACATGCTCTTGATTTTTAATGACACCCAAGGTAAGTACCTGTCCATCAACAGCAAAGATCCCAAAAAGAATGTCAATTCTCATCAGCTTGATGAAAAGCACCATTAATTATCACTTTTACCTAACACAAGGGCAGTGTGGAGTAGGAGTTGGAAAGGGGTTCTCCATTTTCATCTCCTGAGGCATAGAAGTAATAACAACAGGTAAGAGCCAGATAACTTTTCTCCAAAGTTTAACTGGTGTGACTGACATCCCAAAAGCACTTTCATTTTTTGACCTACTAAAACCTATGCACTGCAGTGAGTCTCACCCTACCTGACTGCTACTGTGTTTAAAATGCCTCAGGGTATATTTTGCTTCCAATAAAGCTCATTAGACCTACTTGTCTACGAAATAGAGCTGCTAATCTTGGCAGTGCTGTTGATTGTGCATGGCCTATGCACACCTCATGTATGGACAATTAAATTTACAAACCATTTCAAAATTACATACAGCTAGCAACAAAAACGTGGTATGCAATATTTGGATGGCTGAATTTGATGCCTGATAAATCTCTCCTTTCTGCTTTCTTTCCAGCTCATTCGGAGGGTACAACATGTATGTCAGAAGACAGAAGTTCATTTATAATGTTTTGCATGCTTTAAAATTGGAAGGTCCTTATAGTTGTAATGGTGCTGATTTTTGTTAATAATATCATCATTAAAAGCAGATGGTGCTTAAAATAAGCAAAGCTACTGCATTCATCCTACTGCTGGTGAATGGCTGCCTTCCTTAAGAAGCATAATAGAGAAATACCAGACTGGTGCAAGTAAACAAAGCAAAACAAACAAAACAAAACAAAATAAAAGGAATAAAACCCCATGGAGAGAGAAGAACAGGTTTGTGCTTGAGACTGCTAAATAGAGCCATGAATTTTAAATATATGTAGGATCTACTGATGTCTGACAATGAGGAATGGCTTTAAACTGACAGAGGGTAGATTTGGATTAGACATTAGGAAGAAATTCTTCCCTGTGAGAGTGCTGTGGCCCTAGCACAGGGTGCCCAGAGAAGCTGTGGCTGCCCCATCCCTGGCAGTGCTCA
>JBAFWW010010159.1:15041-28055 GCA_036873685.1 Agapornis canus | reverse complement strand
GATGATCTTAAGGTCCTTTCCAACCCTAACTATTCTATGATTCTATGAAACCAGTTATAAACTAGAGGAATAGTAGAGCAAAAGACCATCACTAATATGTGATCATCTGCTACCAAAGTTTTATCTGAAATTTACAAATGAGACAAACAAAAAAATGGCCAGTGAATTATGGGAAGTTAAGGAGATACATAGGAAACAATCTTTATTTAGTTGTTGGCATATGTACCTTAGAAATCCCTTTCTTTGAGACATCTGTGAATTATTTCTTAATGGGTGGCCTCATATTTCACCTCCTGCTGTTTAGGAACCTTGCATTGTAAGAGACAAACATGGGAAAGCAGAAGAAAAAGTGTGAATAGAAGTGGTAAGAGAAAGTCACCAAGAAAACTGACAGAAATCCTGTCTGATTTTTCATCATGTATTTGATGTTTCCCAATGCTACTGAATGCAGGAAAAAAAATCCAAGGGTCACCACCAAACTGCAGCACAGTAATCTCCTGGGAGCAGCAGGACTGTTCCCCTAAGACTCCTTACCACAAATCACAGATAATAATCTACCAGCCTTCTCCTTTGATTTCAAAAAGGTGACAAAAGGTCACATCACTATGATGTCAAACTATGTTTTAGTTTACTGGGGAAACCCTAGTATACAGAAATAAACACAAATGGCTGAGTAAACATACTTCTGTGAACAGTAACAGCATGAGGACAATCTATATAGGAAAAAAAAAATTACAATAACATTAAGTTGGGTGGCCAGATACTTTATAAATGGAAATTATTTAGTTATCTTCAGTAGTCACACCAAACTCACAAGTAGACCAGATTCTTGACATGAAGTAACTATTTCTTATTTAAATTTAATAGTTGGTGTGTGTGTGTGTGCCTTTTAATTTGTGAAGTTTATAGACTGCAACAAAAACTGTTTCACCATGCTGGGAACTGAACAAAAGCACACCAGGATTGGTCTGGTCTAAAATTTTTACTGTCTGAATAGAAAAATGGTAGGAAGGAAGACCAGAACATAGAAAGCTAAAGTATCCTGAAGCCACAATACACAGCACTTATGAAATCACATGCTGAAATCTTCCCTCTGATTATGACCATCATATGTAAAAATGTTAGAAATTGTTGTTTCTTTTTATTTGGGGTAGCCATAAAAGGATTTAGATAGTATTAGCAGCAGATTTAAAGAGCATTTCTAATAGATAAGTATTTGGAAAGCATAGTAGTATAGCACTTTCAAAATTAAACAATTTTAATACTGGAGAAAAAGGTAGACAAGATATTTAAAACATGAATCCAAGCCATCTCTATTTATAGCCCTTATTCTTTTCTTTTTCCTTGTTATTATTTAAAAGTAGTTTAAAAAAATACACGTTTTCAGATAAAGAGGGATCAGTAAATAATAAAAGCAGAATGTACAAAAACTTGCGCTGCTTCAGATTATCAGCTGCCTCATTTTTAGAGTAAAACATTTCTCCATTTAAAAAAAAAAAATCACTTTCTTGGTGCAGGCATAAGAAAGAACTCTCTGAAATGGCAAGGAAAGTGTCATTCTTCTTTCTTCAAATTTAAGTATAGACAAAACCCTGTTTTCCACTATCAAAACTACTTCCTGCCATGATGCTGTCCATGGCAGGGGGTTTGTAACTAGATGATCTTAAGGTCCTTTCCAACCCTAACTATCCTATGGTTCTGTGACCACTGACTGAATGGCAGGATAGCAGACAGCAAAGCACACACATTATCCACTCTAGTTCTAAATGGACTGTCCCCTAAGTGTCTAGTGAATAGCACAGTATTTGAAAATCTTTTCCAAACAGAATGTAGGTATTTCTCTCTGGAAAAATAGACAAAAGAAAAGAAGCTCACAGTGGACAAAGATAAAGACACTTATGTTAGTATGTGGTCTTTTGAAACAGAATCCCTCTCTGCAGTTTGGATTGCTTGACATAGATTAATAATATGGAGCACACACAAAAGAAACACATTGAAATGGGAAAAACAAACACAAAAGCACAGAAAAGGGTGTGCTCAATTTACCTAGACTTAGGTCCTAAACCTAAATCTAGGCAAAACAAACCATCAGATCCTGAGGTTCAGCTCTTGAAACAAAGCAGCAGGTAATGGAATGGAAAATAGCATTTATATTCAGAAGATGCAAAGATCAGACTGATTAATGAAATCATAGAACACGATTTACTGGCTACTCTCGAATATACATGTTTATATGTATGATATAGCTAAGACTGATTTTTTAATTATTTGACAAAAGTAATTCTTATTTTACATGGTTTTGTTTTGCCAGAAGCATATAAAAAGCAGACCAAGAAGCAGATAGGACACTTACTTTACCTTTGGAAGAGATGATTACGTTTCCTTTCACACCTAAAGAAATAATTTTCTAACCAAGAAACTTTCACTGAGTTCTTCACTTGCAAAAATGCCCACCATAACCAGACAGCTGGATGAATCTGAAAAGTAACAAAACACGTATTCGGCACCCCTTCTTTACAGTGAACTGTCAATACGTGCCCATTTTACAAAATACCTATTTCTGTTATAGGTTCAGCTACACTGTAGGTACTCTCCAACTTAATGACAAAATTGGGGGTGCTATTTCAGATTCTTGAAAATCTGGCATTATGTGCAAGAAGGAATATGTTATTAAATAATGGAATTCAGGTATTGAGGCAGGTTTTACTCTGTGAAGCGTAAGAAGAAAAGACAATACAGTCCTGATGAATGATGAGAAACAGCACCCCACTACAGAATCACTCTCAACAACTAAGGTCTCTTTCTGCTGGTGTTTTTTTCAGACTGCCATGGTATTGTACAATTTCTTTTCAATCTTAAAAGAGAGTAACAATTGTCTATAAGGTTTTTACAATAAGTTCCTTTAATTAATGAAGACAACAGTGTAAAAAACATTTGAGAGGTGCTTGTCTGAATAGTCAAGAAACTACTGACTTCGCTGTTCCTTGGTGGAGTAGAAACCAAAAGCAAAACCAACTTGTATTCGTTCTATACCCACAGCAGGTATGTGCCCTGACACAGTCACATGTCCACCTCAGGGGATATCAGGATAAGCACCAAATCTCTTCCACAGAAAGGAAAGGAGGGAGCTGCACTGACCAGGATAACCAGTAGACAGTGGTATGACAAAATGAAAACATATGGTCTATCTTTCAAGTCTTTTTGTCACCTGTGCTTCCCCTTGAAGCTGTGCAGAAAACAATCTTTGCCCATGCATAGGAAAGCCAGAAAGTTAAAATCATAAAACTCTGTATGCCTCATATTCTTTTTTTCTTGGTTAACCATACCTATGTGAAGTGCTTTAGCATGATCAGAAACAAATAAGCTAGTTAGTGAAAATCAAGCACATTTTCAGCACCTTGGAATAAAGCTGCTTGCCACACACTTGCTTCCTCATAACACACAGATACTTTGCAGCAAGAATAGCTGCATTACTTTCAGTAAAGAGACAAGTGAAGAAAAGAAGCTTAGCATACCACCAGATATAACACACTTAACTTTTCTCTTGTAAAAAAGATGTCAGAACCTCTAGGTTTGCATACTGCAAATGAATGAAATGGAATAAACAGTCCTTTATAAATCAAGCTTTCAGATTAAAGGATTTGTCATTGAATACTCTATTGAAACAAAATTGTGTAAAGCCATTGCCATTATGAAAAAAAAAAAACAAAACACCTGAGTCTAAGCAATAAAAAGAAAAATATTTCACTGATTAAAAGTTATTGAATTTATCTGTGTGATGTAGCTGTTGTATTTTCATTTTTTGTCTAAAAGAGGATATGGTACAATACACTCCTTTGTTCTGTCAGTAGCAGATCAAAAGTAGACATGAAGCAAGGCAGGATTCTTTTGTTTCCCTTTTTATCACTTTGTGCCTGTTAATTCATGACTTCTCACAAACTACTGAAGGCTTAGTCATACCCAGCTTAGCCTGAAATGGACTGGTTGTTTCAAATGTGCTCAAGCAGTTTTGCAAATGACAAAAACACTTGGAATCACATCTTCAAAGGTGTTTAGGCTGCTAATGAGATCAGTGGAGAGCATGACTTTTTGAGGAGACAAGTCCTGATTTGTAAAAATAGCTGGAGTTCAAATGGAAGTTTTAAGCAGTTATGTTCCAGAAGTAGTTAATTGTAGCTGCTATTTATGTGGCAATAGAAAGGTCAATTTTCGCTTTTCTATATAAGAGAACTTTTAAAAGATAGGCTTATACTATTAATGGACCATGTATTTTATATACTTTTGTCACTTATTATCTGAGAGGCTAGAAAGAAACATAGCATACACTGATATACTTCTAGGCAAAATTAGATTCAAGACATGAACATACAACTTGAAGAGGTAAATAAACTCTGAAAACTTCTATGTCTAGAAACCTGACAAGATACTGATGTTTCATTATGGGCAAAAGTGTGTATATCTCTGTTGCTACTTGGCAGGGCCAACAGACTCAGATGAACCACAGATTTAGGAATACCACACGTAACAAAAGATTTAAAAATACAAAAGCAGAAAGGTTAATGAAGTAGCAGTCTGAAGTAAAATTTAGTTAAAAGAAACAGTTATAGAAATCACTGTGGTAGATGGTGTGATGTCATGACTTAAGCTTAGATCATCATCTTAAGATCATGGAAGGGGCACTGTTTTCTAAAGTTTGCTCTTGCTAAAAGGGGGCAATCTGTATTCTTCTAGAAACACCTCCCTGACATTAAAAAAGAGCCATCTTTGCTGACATTCACAGAAAGGCTGCCTTATAGAAATTCCTTAAGAATTGCTTCTAATAATATCTAATAGTGTCTTCTAAAGCTATTGGCCTAAGACACATATTTTCAGAGCCTGGTAGTCAATCTTGGGAAGTAAAGAAATTAGATACTTATTTTTTGAAAGAACAGTGCAATCACTGATTTAATGGGATGACTTAAAATAGAAGACCTGGAACAGCACACAATTGCTTTGCTTGTTTCCTATGCATTTTACCAATTTTGCAACATACAAAGAAAACTGCCTCAATTTGATTAGCCAATTGAACCTGTTTCTTCTCTACTCTCATCACTATCCTCATACTCAAACAGAAGATTTTACCTGTTTTTGCTTTATCCCAAATTCATATTCTCTTCACTTCCAACAACTATGACAGGCAAATCATTTTAAAGAAAATAAATACAATCAGTAACTACAGAAATATGAAGTTTAACTATTTTTAAAACCAGCTTTCATCTGGGCAAACCTTATCAACATAAAAGGCCCTTGGCTAGCAGCAGGATATCAAAACTTTGATTTTTACTATCCAGAAAACATTAAGCTATTATAGGTGCCACCCAGGAAGAGAAGGAAAAATAACTTACTTTATCTGACACTGATGGATTGAAGCTAAAAAACTAAATGAATTAGGCACATTACAGATAATTGTTTTCATGACTGCAGTTACTAGATGTCAGGAATTTGGTGCAAATCTCACATCTAATATTATTTTATTACTTCCTTTGACAAACAGATGGTCTTCTTCAACAAGAAGGCATACCAGAGAGAAAAAAAAATGAACCTTCACTAATTCCTGACAGCACACTTTAAAGAGAAATTAATCTCTTCTTCAGTCTAAATTTAAACAATCATTTAGGTCTCAATTCAGAAACAATGTTTGGCTTCTAGACTAGAATAGCCTACATAATGTCACAGAGGCCTTCAGCAGCCCAGCATGACCATCTGCAACGTAGGAGCCTGAACATATTTTTTTCTTTAAATTAAATTGTACCCTTTGGTAGTAGCCACCCAGGTCCTATAATTATCCAGCAGTGCAAATGGTACCTTTAAAAAACAAAACAAAACCAAACTAGAAAACACACATAAAAAAAGCCCCCAACCAACCTAGCAAAATGTGCATGGAGGTGATGAGAGAACTACATAATGGTTTCCTAAGGGAGTAGACTCCACATAAGATGACAGCTTTCCCAAGAAGGCACCTAGCACAGAGAGGATGAATGCAGAACTCTGTTGTCTCCCAGCCTTCTTCCTTACATCCCACCACTTTCTGTAGAGGCACTGATCTGAGCACACCAAATGCCTGGGGGATCCCATTAACCCTGTTCAGCTACAGCCCTCTCAAGAGAAAGGCAGCACACCAGCCATAAATTCACAGAAGACTGCAGGAGACAGGGCTAGCAGCAACATAGTTGGAGAACGCCAGAGCCTAAACCTGTGGTTAAATAGGTGGGTTTGCAGTTGACAACACCTAGATGAGGATGTTCAGGGCAATTTTGACTTGTGAAGCATTCCTGTGCACTTGGGCCCCTGATATTCAGATGCTCTTGTGATGCAAGCACAATGTGTCAGGTCAGGACTAGACACCTCTCCACTGGGATGACAACGTGGTAGGAATCTATACTGGCTCATACTAAATGACTAAAGGCTTCATCATCAGCTAACAGAGGCTTCTTCTGTTTGCAGAAACCATTAAAAAAAAAAAAAAAAGCATATGAAAAACCAAGCAGCTACCACTCCGAACTCCATTTACAGTGAATTGGTATTTCCTAGCAGGATTACTTTGAGTCCAAAAGCACTCTACATGAAAGGTATTGAAACCTGGTCTCAAGCATGCTCATTCTCAACTGGATTAAAAGTCTTCTCTGGGTAGCAGCTTTGTCCAGTAAAGCAATTACTGTGGTGTTCACATAAATAATTTCAATACTTAACAGTATGTTTCATGAATTCAAAACAATGTTGAGAAATGACAACTGAACAGAAGGAAAACCTTTAACAATTTGATAGTCCTAAGTCAAATAACATTTATAACTGGCACTTCATAGGAGTGCTGAAACTTTCTACTGCCTATCAAAAACTCATCTAAGCAACATTCCTGATATCCAAGTAGTTATTCATGAAAGAACTGTGAACAAAAAGCCCTCACCAATAAAAACTTTCATGAAGCTGGCCTTGTAACACCAGCAGAAACAAATCCTTCCCTCAGTTCATTTTAACATGACAGTAACTACAATGCTTCATTATGATGAACAGTTTTAAGAAGAAACAACAGCAGTCCTTAATCTGCTGAGTTTTGGATAGCTGGGTTCCCTTTTTGAGTACTGCTAAATATTTTTAAAGTTACCTAAACAGCCAACATCAAACTCCAGAATATCAGATCAGGCTTGATAAATTAAGCAAATTAGATATGAGACATCACAAGCTGCACTGGTACCAAACAAGGAACACAGTTTTGTTCTAATCCAAATCATTCAAGATTAATAGAGCTCAAAGGCAAACACTGGGAGGTCTCTAATAAGTAAACAACATCAAGTACAGCCAGAAAAAATAAAAAAGATCATTACTAAATATTATTCTCTTAATAGTAATTGCTACTTAAAAGTGAGAAACCATGTACAATCCTGCATGAACATCACTGCATGGGCCCTATTCACTTGTTTCATTTTGCATCACACTGATCATTTAAAATGTCCCAACACCAGAGGATATTTTCCTCTTAATTAACACCTAGCTCCATCTTCATCAAAACCACTTCTGCTTGAAGGTCTATCTCCCTACTTATGGCTAGATTTGGAGCAAAAGTCATAGAATCAGCTTGTGCACATCAAGCACAGAGTGCCTGTGCTGCTGTTGTGTTGCAAATAATTATGTGCAGCAACAGCAGTTATCAAGTATTATCCACGTAATATGATCTTTAATAGTGAACACAACAGGTGTTAAAGAAGTTAAAATAAAAATAGGTGTAAAATCAGCTTACAAATAAATTTCCTATTTAATGTCTAATTCCCTTTTTGATTGTGACTTTTTACTCCTAAAAAAAATACCAGCCATAATAGCACAAACAATTTTAATACATCCCTTCCACTGCCCCAACTCTAATTCTTCTTTCCTCTGAGCTTAAACCATCAAATTTATTAAAACCACACAGGTTAAAATATTCTCACACATAATTTATTTGAAGCACGGTCACAGAACTTTAACTCCCTTTTCTCAAATGTTCTGACTAACAAAAGCACATTTAACAGACATTTCAATTGCAATAGAAAGGGATTACAAACATAAATAAGCATATAATGAGAGTCACAAAAATAGCCACAACATAAACCTGTTTCCAGATGCCTGAAATTTCATGGCATATCATCAAGAGATAACATATTCCAAAGAAGAGGCCACCTTTATTACCAACTACATTACAAATGCAGCTGTAATGTTGAAGGCATTTCAACACCATCTGATTCTTTTTTTGCCTATTATTTTTCTTTCAACTGCTGCTTTTCTTTCAAGAGCTGCTGCCTTCAGCTTTTTATACTTGTGGAAATTTCAAAATAAAATCTGGAAAATGGAACTGGGATGCTCCTTACGAGAGGAACTCTTTGCAGTTAGATTTGATAAAGACTCTGCTTATCTAAAGAAAGCTAGCACAGTTAGTTTAATATTCATGTAAACACATAATAGCACTTCTCCACTCAACAGTTTATATATAAACAAAATCACCACTATCATTATTATGAGAAAAACTAAAGTATACTTCATTTGTGCACTAAAGAGATACTCTTTTTTTAACTGTACCTTTTTCAAGATACACAATTAAACATATCATAAGAAGCATACCTGCTGTCACACTGAGTTTTCAAGTCTAAGCCACAGCTATTTCTGCTTATGTTTCTATGAACTAAACACACAGACACACACACAAAACCAAACACAACAACAGAAAATCTCTTGCACAGCCCCAGGTCCTTCAGAATTCTGCTGCTACTGTTAGAAGAAAGTGGCTTTTTTTTCTCGTGAAATCAATGCCATTTAATAGAATGCATTTTTCAGGGCTGTTTTCAAGTGATTATTTTTTAAAATGTATATATTTGAGTGTGGCTCTAAAACACGCCATCTTTCAATTGACAGAAAATTGCCACTATTTCAAAGAGAACTGTTGTTGACTGAGTTAGGCAAACAGATGTCAAAGAAAACAAACAAGAAAATAAGGAGAATTAATAACAAGCTATTTTAAGCACTTTTAGAAGTTCCAGTTCAAGTACCTAGAAGAGTAAATCTAAAAATGCGGCTGTGCTTTAGGGTATCTGCAGTGCTAACAAATTCCAAAACTTAAACATCAGGTAGTACACTTTATCTATAACATGCATCTATATATACATATTCATACATCGTTCACACGCCCCGTATCAACCAACCCTACTCCAGTTTCCCAAAAAAAGTGATCACTTGTGCTAAACTTCACTATAACAAAGCTATTGGCAGCAATGTCCCACAAGAACTGCATACCTAAGAAACACTGCCTCTATCAAATAATCAGCAGAAACAAGCATTTAGTTTGGAAGCTTCTCCCTAACACAAATCATCTCTTCATAGAGTAAGCCACAGCTATTGAAGAGGGACCATTGTTTTCTCATGGCCTTGAAGTTGTGCCATGTTTTTGGAAAATGTAGCCTCCTCTTACTGTTTTTCTGCAGTACCCCATTCCTGTTTTGAACAGAACTTATGACTAAAGAAGAACTGGAGCACAAGGCAGCACTTTTCACCAGTTTCTACTGAAACAAGATCCTCTTAAAACAATACAGAAAACTTTGTTCTAGAAGCAATAACATGACTATCCAGAGAATTATCCCCACAGGAAATGGCAAAAGGAAAAAAAAAAAACAACGGCAACAGGAAATAAAGAATATAAATATATAAAAGGAGATGTACAAAGACAGATCCTTGAAACTCAAATACTGAATTCAATTATATGTTGTTCACAACAAACAGCAATTCCCTTTAAGTGACATTTTTGCAGGCCAACTGTCATTCACCTTAAGGCACAGAAAAATGCCTTTCTTATGGTACACCCAAAAGCAGTTAGCATTTTCACCCAAAGTGATTTCAGCAGTGATTTTGATAATTATTTTTTCCATAGCAATCTATTCTCTCATCACACTAACTATGTAAGGACCTTCAGGTGGGTCTGTAGACAGAGTGCAAGACATGACACCAGTCCACAGCAGCAGGTTTTATCTTGAGTCATGCTCATTTCTAGTGACAAGAATGACATTTGGTGATATTGAATTTCTTAAACAAATATTTTTAACCATTGTGCAATACATTTCTTGCTAATAACTTGCCCTTTTCTGTCAGTCTTGGGCTAGAATCAAAGGAAAACATGCTTGGCAATGTCTCTTCCTCTGCAAATTGAGGTAATATATGTTTTGAGTATTTAATCTGGAAAGATATAAAATGCAGCTTTTTCCTCTTCTCTATCCCCCACCTCCAGCTCAGTTAATCAAAATTGCCTCAAACCACTGGAATCAGACATAGTTTGTTTCTTGATAGCTATGGTAACCAGTCAAATATAAGATTTACTAAGAAGAGCACAGAAAATCAAAGGACTTGAAAATTAAATGGGAAATCTGCAAATTAAGAATATGGTTTTCTTGGGGAGAAAAAAGGAACTTTCAAAATGAAGATTGTTAAATATCAATCCAGAAAGAAAGAAAACCAAACCAAACCAACAACAAACAATACCACATTAATTCTCCCCAACATACAAAGATTTTGTGTGCTTATTTCTGGACCCCACATTTCTCTTTCAAAGTTTACCCCAGTGAGTCACTATAGCTGAAAGGCAGCAGTAACAACTGCAAAGTTTTATGTGCCTATTTATTCTTCTATTCTATAAAAGTACCCATTAGTTACCAGTATTTCCCATTTCACATGGTGTGTACATTGCATTCATGAGACAGAAGATACTGCAAACGAATTCATGTAGCTACATACAGAGGCTACATGTGATGTATATTAATATCCTTCTATGCATTCCCCCCCCGCCCCCTGAAAAAAAAAAAGATACTTAACATAAACGAAAAAAGGAAGGTCTGTCATGGCAACAGTTGGGCTTTCCATTTCCCCAGGAAGCCTTTTATTTCATAGCTGCCTTAACTGACATTATAGCAGAATTCACTTATAGTCTATCTTCAATTGCAGCTGACAGCAGTTAAAAAAAAATTCTTCATGAGCTGTGCCATCTAAATTGCACAGCAGTGCTCCACAATGAGAGCAGAGCTGTACATTGAAACTATTGGTACTAAACAACCTGTGTCCACACAGCAAACATCTTAGACTAGTACTGCTAGTCAGATTAGCTGCTGACAATGAATTGCCACTAGTGACCTTCAGTGAACTTCTGGATTAGGGTCACTGGGAAAAAGTCCTTTTCAGAATGCCCCAGGGCTGCCCTGCAAGGTGAGTGAAATGAAGGTAGTGAGGAATAGCCTAGAAATTCACTGCAGAAGAGCAGTACTTGTGTGAGCTAAAATGCTAATGGACCCACCCCAAAAAGACAAACCCCAACCACATAAAGGTCTGGTAACGCTTCACTCTTAGAAGGTTAATCCATGAAGTCTTGTGCAGTCATTTCAGATATTGCCTACAGAGAGGAGCGTGTCCCACTAGGGCAAATAAATAGAGACCAACTAAAGCAAGAAAAAAGTACTGGTTTCTACTTTTATTGGTAACGATCACTACAGACACATTCTACAAAGTGATTATGTACCTGCAACAGTGACTGTTGATTCACTGTTATGTAATGAATGATGATATTGGTCATTATAGTAATTTCTTCTGATAGCAACCTGAATGTTAGAAAGATTTTAGTTTCATCACAGGTTTTATCACTTCTTAACATACTTCAAAAAAAAAAAAAAAATCTAAAACATGCTTATAAGTAAACCTCTGCTAAATAATGACTAATGGCAATCAAACAGCTCAACTCATTCAATAACCAAGTCTGACATGTGTGAGAAGCGCAATGGGGAAGAAATAACAACAAAAGACGTAAGTGCTAAGCTGGTAGCAAGAATAAGGAGGGGAAATGATCACTGAAGATCACTTCTACAGTTGTCCATAGTATCTCAATGCTGCCGGAGTATTATAAAGCAAATAATATTGAGAATAAAGCTTTAGCCACCAAACTCTTCAATTTGCTCAATACTGTTTATTAAAATAGGGCTTTCACCCACAAAAGAAAACTCATGAGGATCAGAGTATGAGTTTGAACACAGAGATTAACGATCACATGAATATCATGAAGATCAATAACAGACCATTGTATTTATATGCACATAATCTTCAGACACTCCAGCACAAGAGTTCGGGGCACTACATCATTTAGAAGGAAATACCAAAGTCTATCACTCAAATTAGTTGTTCTGCAAATGTGGACAAGCCTGTGTTTTAGACCAATCCACCTTTCCACCCAGGTCTGCCACTCTGCCTCCTTGTATTTAGAAGTGCAAAATTAGCCTTTGACCATAGCAAGAGCTCTCACAGACTACAAGTATTTTCTTATTTTTCTTCTCCCCAGTAGCTATAAACTATGCAGGACCTAACACTGATGTGTCAATCAAATTCACCCTGTGAAACCAGTCCTAAAAATAGCAAGCATCACAATGTTTTATCAGGGAATAATCCAAGGCAACTTCTACCACATTTTTTTTCCCAAGCCTAAAGAAACTATCTGTCTCAAAATCAGTCACTTGCTAGGATTCATACTCCATAAGGAGTTGGTGTTGAAGCTCTAAGGAAAAGACAGAGATGGATAACTGCACCACATTCTCACTCTATCCAGATTTCCCTAATCTCTCTGGTTTCACTGAGTCAAAGGTACAATGGAAAAGCACGCATAGTTAATATTTTTTTTAAATATAAAGGATACTCTCAGATATCATTTCCAGATTCTGTTATAAATTGAAGATAATGCTTCGGAGTTGTAAATGTCTGAACACCTGTTCCACGTGTTTTACAAATGCTCTATTTAGACATCATATACTTATATCATTAAATAAAATTAACTTTGGAAAAACCACATACACTTTATTACAAGCTGCTATGTACATGTGCAGACATAACCAAATCAAGCTCATTTTGGAAAAAAAGGAAAAAGACAAAAACCGGTGTGTCTAGGTGTCATAGTTTAAACCCAGCTAGACGGCACCCCCCACACACCTT
>JBAFWW010010158.1:7535-18243 GCA_036873685.1 Agapornis canus | reverse complement strand
TCCGCTGGAGGGAAGGAATGGCATCCAGAGGGACCTGGACACGCTTGTGAGGTGGCTGATGCCAACCTCATGAGGTTCTATGATTCAATTGTAACCAAGAGGACTGTTTTCCCTCTGCCCCAGCAGTGAGCTTAGCATGTTGGAAAGACAGCACAAGGAAGCAGGGGAATGCAAGGAAAAGAGGATGTTTCCCTAGTCTCTGGGTGTACTGTGGATCCTGCTACAGCCTGTGGCTGTACCACTGGCTCTAGGCTGTGATCTTGTCTGATCTCCAGCTCAGCCATGTTAGAGCAGGTCAGTCCTTGGCTGAAAGATGTTCTTGGAAAAACCCTGGGAGATCTTTCCAGAAATAAGAGGTGACTGAAGGTAGTTGACTGAGGGTTGGATCAGACTCCCCCAGCCAAGGAAGAGACCTTTTGGCCATCTCTAGTTCCACACCTGCAACCAAACCAGTAAAGATCACATTGAATGGGGGTATGAGCAACTTGCTCTAGTGGAAGGTGTCCCTGCCTGTGGCAGGTGGGGGGAACTGGATGATCTTTAAGGTCCCTTCCAACACAAACCATGCTCTGATTCTGTTCTTGCTTGTAGTCTGTTGAGTCAATGCTGCTAAATGTGCAGCACCAATGCACTGCACCTTGTAAGTGCTGCTGCCCTGCTTTACAGGCTGGGAGTGGTGTGCTGAAATATCTTGTTCAGGACCAGGTAAGAACACTTCTAGAAGTGCAAAACCATGGAACCACATCTCCCATGTCCTGAGCTACTGCTCTGAAAAGGACAGTCTTTTGATCAGTGTGTTTTGAGTCCCATTGAGTTTTCACAAACCCTGTGCATCTTCTTGCAAGAAAGCAAGACTTTAAATGATTTATTTTTCTCAGCACTTGGACTGTATATGAGTATAAAATGGAAAATGAGGATGTTTTCATGCTTACCTGGAGAGCTGGGAATGCTCTGGCCTGGCCAATGCAGTCATAATGTTAATGTAGGAGATACAGGACTTGATGGAGGTGGGAGAATTATTGCAGACCCTGAGGTCTGTACCTGACTTGAGGGTACCACCATCTCCTTCTCCCCTTTAGTACAGATTAAGCCTGGAGCTAAGAGCAGCTGGCGGAGCAGTGCCTCTTGCCTCTATAGGTACATTACAGGATTCCACTAAGGTCTTTGCAGATGTGTGCAGGGTGTGGGGTGCTAGTACCTGTGCTCTTGGTTAATGCCTCTTCAATAGCATGGAGCAACTTGTTAAGTTGTGGCATTTCTGAGCCATGTGGCCGGGTTAAGTTCCGGTGCCTTCTGCTGGGGCCATTGAAGGCACCAGGAATGTTTGCTCTCTGCTGTTCTCTGACTTAAATTTAGCTTCACATATTCCCTATTGCAGACACAAGCATTTTGGCTGGGATTTGTAATGGTAGTAATTGGTTTTGGTGAAGCAGTGTGGCAAAAAACGTTCTTGTTTCTGGATGAAGGGAGCTTTTTCAATCCTTGCTCTATTCAGACTCCCCATTTGTTTTCCTTCTGTCCTATGTTCATGCCTCTTTATGTAAGGGTAAGTTCTCCGTTTCTCCCAGATGGTCCCCAGCAGATTTACCTTCCATATCCTTGATGTGTGCTCTGCTCCTTTCTCTGCATCAACCCACCTCTGCAAGCAGGATGGGGCTCACAGGACATTTAGTATAAAGGGCAGGCTTACACCCTGCTCTAGTTTGTCATTACCAATCCATAGAAATCCCAAGGAAGCTAAGAAACCCATACATCCTCAGCCAGGGTGTCTAGAAAGGGCCATGTCTTGCACCTGTGCTTCTTTTGGTGCACACGGGCTGGTGCTTTTGTAACCAGTCCATATCCTTTAGCCAGAATTTATGGGCATGGGTTAGCCTGGCTGCAATATCACAAGTTGCCAGAAATAAGGTGCTGAGGGTGCTCAGGTTTATTATATATGTTCATTCATGGTGTCTGTGCGGTGGATTAGCTGGTGCAACCCATACTGCACTTTGCTGGAAAGAAGGCTGCAGTGGCTAATAACTATATATATATAACATATATATATATATATGTATATATATATAAAATAACTCTCTATATAGTTATATATAGTTGAGGGTGTGACTGATCCAAAGCCTGTTGAAATAAATGCAAAGAATAACCTTGACTCCCCCAGGCTTTGGATCAGACCCAGACTCCTGATGATAATATACTGTCTTTTTGTCATAATTTTCTGATAATGGCTTTTTCTTTTGTGCGACAAACCATAGCTGAGGGGGGTGAGGAAGAGAGGAAAGCAAAAAAGAACCACAGAAACTGTGCTAAAGGAATCTGAAATGAAAAACGCATTAAAAATTTAGCATGTGAGCAAAACCAAAAACTACTTTGCTCTGGAAGGGTGAAAAGGGGATAAAAATATTATTTTAATATACCAGGCAAGAACAAGCACAAATCTGACCACGTCTGAGAACAGCAGAGAGCCACAGCCTTGGCTTACATTGAAAAGTTCTGGCAAATATCTCTATTTAAAAGGAGGTGTGAGAAGGAAAGAGCCAGATCTGGCACATAAACCCCTACATGTTTGTGTGAAGCTATACCACACTTAGCTTTTGAGACTTTTTGCCTGATTTGAATGCATATGTTTGATAATAGGAAATGACATATTTATATTTACTCCTTACATTACTTGGAAGCCTTTTAAAAGGGTTCAGGGAGTTAGTACAAGCGGTTCTGCAAGCTTCTGTGTCATTCTCACCAAAGCAACCTGATAATTAAGGGTTGCACTCTGTAAGGCATGTAAAAATAATGGCGCAGGGAGCTCACGAGACGTGCAGGTAGCTCTGAGATTGCTATTGGGGAAAGACAATTTTCTCACATAAGCAGAGTGAGTTTGGGCTGGCTCCATTTGCAGGGACTCTTGGCCATGCAATGATTCCTGGTAAGATCTGTTGTGTCCCACCTGGGCATGCTAGTCCATCTGTGAGCATCATCTTGTGAATGAAGAGACATTAAAGAGCGGTGGTCAGACATCCTCCAAGTGTTTCCGTGTGTTTTGAGTTTTCCTAATGGGCTCCACTTGAATTGCCCATGAATTTTTATTTCATAGGGAAAAGTTGTCTTCTATGGGCTTAGAGGCAAGCCAAGAGAAAGTCCTGTTGTCCCTTTCAGGACTTCTCTGCATTGAGTTAGTTTAGGAAAGTGGATGTGCATGTCAATGTTGTCTTTGTGAAGACTTCTAGAAAGAGTACTGTGGTGGAGCTTCTTAAAATGGTGGTTCTTTGGGTGAGTTTTTCCTTCTAAAAGCTGCTGTTCAGTTAAGGAGATATATGCATGGAAGTGGGAAGATGCAAATACACAAGTCTAGGCCATCCACATTAAACACCCAAGAGGGGGAAACAAACCCCCTCATTTCCCTGCAGGAGTAGACATGAGTAAGAGATGTCAGTGCAGCTATGACATCTGTTTACATGGGGATTTTATGCACCTGTTCACTAGGCAATAACAAATGCTTACCATGGTGGTAGCTGTATCACACGGTACATATGCTGCTTCTGACATACATAACACCTCTTTAAGGAAACACATGGCCCCATATGTCACGAGAACTTGTTTACATTCTACAATACAGTAATGGAAAATATGTTTCATAATAAATGTTTTCATCATTTTTGTGTTTAAGGAAAGAATGGGAGTTTCAAGCCCTAGCTGTCAAGCTGAGTGTCCTCCTTCATTGTTCTTATTGAGAGATATGTGGCTGTGGACAGAACTTACTACAAGCTTTCCAAGTTCAGAGAAGCTGGGGTCTCAGTTGGTCAGTTTTAAGGGCTGATGCCCATAAGAAGGTAAAATTAAACAAGACTGGAACATATATTTAGGTGCAAATCAGAGTCTTTATCTGGCTTACTATATAATGACCGATTTCTGGTCACTTTGACAAAAGCAAATATTATGTGTTGTCCATGTAGGACTCTTGAGATATCAAAGCCACCTCAGGAAGAATATCCCAATGGCTTTGCAGCCCCACCTTTTAGTTCAGTCACCCTGGAACCAGGAAAAGAAATCCTATACCCTCATATCCCATAAAATGAAGCAGGTTCCTGCTTGAAGGTTGTCTAGTCCAACCTCCTGAGATATTAATTTGTATAGGTTTTAGCTTCCATATGGTTTGGTTGAGATTATTCAGATTTATGCTGCCATTCTAAAGCTTTTCCCTTCTAGCAGTTCTGTTTTCAGTTGTCAGTGTTGCCACCATGAAGGCTGCTCATACATAGGAGTCTTTCTCCTCAATGTCAAGGCAAGATTTGGTCTTACAATTGAGCTAACAGTGCTGTAAGAGCTCAAAAGGAGCTGCTCTTATTTCCTATGAAGACAGGTCCAAGAGTTAATCCTTCTTCTAAGGCTTTTGTTCCTTGATATTTACCTTTACTGTCATTTTCTGGTATTTATTTTTGAGTTTAGCTATAAGAGTGAAAATAAGACTTCACCTTGTTGGAGGAATCCGCTCATTTACAGTCAGAACTGAAGTGTGAAATATTAGATATGTGAACAAATAACCTTGATTTTCTTGAAAGGAATGATACATTGATATCTTGTTCAACTACATGTTTGCTCTGCTTAGTCCGTCAGCAAAGCAATATTCACCACTATTGCAGCAGTTCACTTGATACAAAAGAATGCATAAATCATTTATTCCAAAATACAGTAGCCTGAACTTTCCTGTTTGTGCAAAGATTTAGTGTTATTTAACATGAAAGAATTATTATGAGTTTCATAGCTTGTCCACCCCAAGTACTTTTTATTCCCTTTTATTACCTCTACCTCATCTATTGCATGTATGTTAAAAATAAAGGCATTTAATGTTCTGTTTGAAACTAGCTGCCTGATAAGTTCTTTAGGTGCCTTTAACTGTAGTCTGCTGAGAAATGCAAACAGTCCTTGGCTATTTCTTCTCTTTTTTCTTTTTTTCCCTTTTTGCCTTGGTTTACATTTTCTGCAGTAAAATATGTATTCCTGTCTCAGTCCTTGTCTGTTTTGGCCAAGCTTGGAAAAGTGACGTAACTCTCTGTGATCTGACAAACAGGGGCCACAGAGCACTTCAAAACCTTCTTGTGAAATGTGTCTATGGTAAAATGGTAATAAAACTATAAAAATAGCTTAAACTGCACTTTTAGTGACATTTTCTGGCTTCTGCTTTCTCGGTGTTAGTTTCTGAGGTTCTTGGGGCTTGTGCAATATGTTGGGGCATGAAGGTACCCTTGCCCATATGCATTTGAGGACAAAGATACATATTTTGAGTACTCTGTGAGCTGAGCATGTGTTTTCTGTTTCAAACGTGCTGCTCCAGTGTAATACCACTTGAAAACACTGAAGTAGCCCATTTTGGAGAGAGTCTGATGCTCCCAGGATAGCACTGAGCAGCTCTGACCAGCCTTCAGCATCTGCAGAGCAAAACTGAATCCTACCCTTGACTCTGACATAGTGTCATTGTGAAAAGTTAAAGTACCTCCTAAACTGTCTGGTCCCTGCATTTTGCATAGTAGAGAGAAATACGATATACTCTTTTAATATCTCAAGAAGCCTAAGGCCCTAATTCAACAAAGCACGTAAGTCTCACTTGACTTCAAGGATGCTTAAAGTTAACCATGTGCTTCATTGCCTGGTTCAAGTGGGGCCATAGATACAGTAATAATGCATACCCTATTAAAAACTGTCTTGGCTAAAAGCATGGCCTTATGAGGCTTTAATAGCACTCAGTTTCATTTTTAAATAATTATACTTCCCTAAAAGTCTTCCTTTAACACACTAAAACATAAGGGTTTTCTTGTTCCTAGGATGAATTCTCAACTGATGGAATCATATGCAAGATTGCTTCTATTCATACTGAAGCTTGGTGTTCATCCTACATATATACAAACGTATATATAGTATTATACATGCATATTTATATATATATTGTATATATTTGTAGGTTATATCCACAATTAGGCTCAAGTTTTCTGAGGAATTTATAATTGCCTATGGAATAGAGGGCATAACGAATCTTGTTTAACTTAGAATTCTTGGCAGTCATTTCTTACTTTTAAATACATTTACCCCAGTTTTTCATCTTATTCATTACCACTACAGAAATAGAGGGATATTTTGAAAATATTTGGCACAAATTTGAGTGTTGTATCTTAACTGGTTATTTGTTCTTTTTGCTCCATAGAGGAGGATGATGATGTCAGCTTCAACTGTGTTAGAGTACACAAGAACCTTTTAAAACAGAGATTGTAATCTGTTCTCAGCCTTTTGTATGTTAAATATACTACTGTAATTTGCAGTGCCATTTTACCTATTAATTTCTCTTGTAAACTTTACTGACCTGAACTATTGCTCATGTACTTAAGTGTCTTGTTTACAGCGGAGTGCTGACAACCTTTATGAATTGGTGAATGCCATCATTTAAAGAAGAAAATAACTTGAAATCCCTAAGGAAGAACTGTCTCCCAGGGTTTTAAGGCAGCATACAATATTCCATCAGTCTGAAGCCAACCTTTTCTTTTTTTGACTTATTTTCAAGTCAAGAAACATCATGATAACAACCTACAGAAACTTGACAGCATCATTAAATAATCATATTTCTTCCAATGTCTGATGAAGCCGTAAAGAGAAAAAACACAAAGATGAGTCAAATTGTATTTTGCTATCATATGTGGAGAGGAGTTTCTGAGAAATATCACTTCCTCACTACAGGGAACCAGCAGTCACTAATAGCAGAGCCAAGCAAAATCACTGAACATTGTTATTGTAATGTTTACATAATGAGATCATATTTTTTCCCTTATGAAGTACAGGTGCAAAATCAAAACACTCTGCTCCCAGAAGAGCAACTTTCCAGCTATTTCTTTCTTAAGCAGTCCTTGCAGACTTAACCAGCCAACTATTAATGGGCTATTGACACTTTGGTAAGTATATTCTTTTGCCTCTTGCAACCCTACTGATGCTAAAAGAAATCCAAACCATCAGCACCAAACACTTCTGCTCTTTAATTTTCTTTCTCTCTTCCCCATCTCCCTCGTATTTTATTTTTCCAGGACCAGTCAACCTACGGAAGAGCATCTGCTGGACCCTGAATGGGGAAGCAGACATGTGGAAGCCTTGCAAATGTAAAAGCCAGGAGTGGGGCGGACCCCAGATGGTGAGTGTTTCCTCTTAACAGGGAGGCTCTTTCTCCTTCAAAAGAAGGGAGGTAGCACCCTCTAGCACTGAGCCTTTGCTACCACTCCAATGACAGGCACGGCCAAACATAAATCAGAGTGATAACAGCCTCTGCTGGGGATTCAGACCCACATTTTCCTGCATGGAAGATAAAATCTTTTCTGGTTCTTAATTCAGTCACATACCCAACTGGCAATCTTGCATATCAAAATGGGAATCCTGGGAGGCTGCTGGAATATGCAGATCAACAGAAGCTAATTAGCATTTACTTGCAGCCATCCTTAACTGATTGGCAGCACAGCTGTGGGGACCAAGCAGAACATGCTGAGTTGCATATTTGTATGGCCACCTGCCATTTGGTGGGATCCAAAATAGTGTAAACTACCACTTCACAATAACTCAGTGACCTTAGTTTTGAAGTAATATTGAACAGACATATTTGGCTAAGTGTATAATTAGTGCTTATTTCACCTGACATGCAGTTCAACAATAGGCTGTGCAGCAATACCTTCTTAATTTGACATGTTGACGTCTTAATTGAGATTGACAACTTGTTAGGGAGGTTCTATATTTCCAATGCAGGCTGAGATCTACCCATCATCACTGACTTTCCTAAGCATGTGAAATAATGTGCTTTTATGCCTTAAAACATATTCCAGCTCTTCAGAACTGAACAACTGAATATGAGTAGAGCTCACTGATGAAAGCAACGGGTCCATTTCTTGCAGTGGTTTTATGTAGGTACTTCTATTACATTGCTTAAAATATGCAGCAGAGAGGGGTATGACCCAGAGAATAAGAATGTCAGGAAGCATAACAAAGAAAATAAAGGGAGAAAACACGTTTAGGCAGGAGGGTTTCAGCATTGTAGGCCAATTCACATGATGGTGGTAAAGGGAAAATGAATGAAAGCTGTACAAACGACTTACTGTAAGCCGTTGAAAAGAGTGGTGCTTGTCACAACTAAACAAGCAAAGGTCTATAGCCTGATTGCCTCATCATCCTAATCTGGAATCTAGTCTCAGTTACTGGATATTAGAGGCAAAAAATAACTGAAACAGATCAAATTTCTCTGTGACAAAATACATATATAAATGACCTCTGTGAATTGGCATGTTTGCTCAGGGTGGCTGGACTGGCTTCTGGCAACATGGAATTTGTTCCAATTTCAGCCTGCATGCTAGAGAACTGAAAAAAGAAAATATATATACATATATATGTGAGTCTGATAAGTGATAAGAAGGGTGCATCTAGGATTGCTGATCTATGTGAAACACAGTGGAATATATAGGTAATATATACTCAGTGGAATATATAGGCAATATATACTCAGTGGAAGATGTAGTAGCACAGTAATAGATAAGAATGGAGCTCATGTTTGTATATTTCCAAAAGAGGATCACAGCCTGTGGGAAAAAAAATGTCCCTTCAATCAAAACTATATTCTCATTATTCCAATGTCACATACGGACAGAGTTCATCTCCAATTCCTTAGTTGAGAAAATACTATAAAAATAGGCCTGCTATGCCTTCAACATTACCTGCCTTTCTTGATATCCTTGGGATAAGTACACTCAGAGATACTTTAGATGGACATGGCTATAAGGCATCTTATGTTTCTTAGAGCACACAGATATAAAACACATTCCTGATAATACAGAGGTGCAGTGGCCAAGTTAAAAACTCTTCCTTGCACCTCCATGAGCTGTATGAGCTACAGATGGAATACTCTAGCAGCCCATTAGGTCCAGCTGACCTACCTCTGCAGTGGTCATCCCAATAATTGCTTCATATGTTTGTTCTTTGCTACATTCTCCATCATTTTGTCAATGTTCTTCAGAGACAGCTGTCGAATGTTACAGTAGGGGAAGCAACTCTCTTCCTCATCCCTGGTGTAAAGGCTTCGTACAAGTGGCCCCGGAATCACCCTGGGTTTTTCTGTAGCAACACTGAATAGAAGCGTCTGCCTCATTCAGCTACTGGAAGAGAAAAATCTCAACTTTAGTACTAAGAAACCCTACCAGGTGAGTAAATACTTCTGAGCTAAGGCTTTGTAGTAATTGTTTGCTATTGCAATTGATTTTGCAATATGTAGTAAATTCTGCAAGGTGTTGTAGCTGGTTGGCCCAAAGACAACTGAAGGTAACAAAACTTCTACCATTGGCTTGGATGTGCTTCAGAGCACACTCACATTATCATTATATTGTGTTGTTCTGTTCTGGACCTAAACAGGGCCACCCTTGCATTAGGGAGGTCACATGTGTCAAGAGTCTTGCCCCTGCTCAGATGATGCTCACTTCTAGATGCTTTTTGTGAGGGTCTGAGCAGGCTTGGTAGCTGTTTGAACATAGAGTGGAGGAGTTTTAGGAGTCTAAGCTGATGGGCAACTTAACAGCCTGTTGGCCAGGTTGCTACAGCTCTGGGCTTTATGTACATATGGGAAGCCAGGAGCCTCGGAGCATTGGCTCCTTAGCCTCGAGACTCCCATTCATCTGGGACTTCCAAGTCCCTGTCTCCATATTATGCAGGCAAGTGGAATTTTAATTAGAAACTTATCCAATTTGTTTGATAATTTTTCAGACCTTCTAGATTTCCTCCTTTCCTTCCAAATTTGAATGAAAACAAACTTCAGGATATTAAAATAACTCCTGTGCCAGGATTGCATATCTTCATCCAACTCTCCTTCTAAATTTGTGTCACAATAGGGTTCGTAACTGAGCTATGTCACGTTGCATCATGCTGTATGAATGACAGCCTGACATTATAAGTGCTCATCACAGTGCCATATATGTGTAAAGATGTTCTAAGTTCTGCCAACAGGCAGACATGGTCGTTTGGGAAAATGTATGCTTGCAAAACTGCAGTAGTAGTAGTAGGGGTGAGGCAGTGAATTCATTCTCCATCAGCCTTCTGTTGTTGTGGTGCTTGTAAGAGCTGAAATCTGATGGTGATCATGGTGTATGGTGTATTTTACTCAGGGGGCTGGTATGCATGGTTGCACATCTTCTGAAAGACATGTGAGCTGGCAGGTGCTATCAGCTGCACACCAGGAATCTCTGACACGATGGCTGATGAAATGGGCTGCTAAAGAGCTTCCAATTACCTTTGCCATTTGTTACAAACTCATGGTCAAAGAGGTGGTGTCATTTAAAATGGCAAGACTGCAGTGAGCTCCATGAACATATCCCCGTGTTCCTAGGGAAGATAGTGACCTTGTGTTCAGTACCCCAGGCAGTGCTGCATACTGTTTCATGAGGCTTTCACACTTTGACCAGACCATGGCATTTGCACCATGACTGTTCTGATGCCTTTCTAGTGAAATGGGCTCTCCCTTAGGAGGCTCAAGAGGTTAAAGAGGCCAAATATGACAAAAAGCTACTGGACCCTGCAGAGGGGTTTCTGGACAATACTTAGGATCATAGAATAGTTAGGGTTGGGAAGGACCTTAAGATCATTGAGTTCCAACCCCCCTGCCATGGGCAGGGACACCTCACACTAAACCAGGCCACCCAAGGCTTCATCCAAC
>JBAFWW010010157.1:0-24310 GCA_036873685.1 Agapornis canus | reverse complement strand
AGGTGTCCCTGCTTATGGCAGGGGTGTTGGAACTGGATGATCTTAAGGTCCTTTCTGACCCTGACTATTCTATGGTTCTGTGAATGCTGTCTTCTTGGTGAGGCAGCTTTCCTGACCACAATGGTTCAGCTAAGGTAATCACAAAAGAATTAATTAGGAAAAGGACATTGTCCTGAGACAAATGTAGGATAGCACTTAAAATATAGAGGAGTCAGAGAATTGCAGACCCAGCTAACTTGTATAACCAGAAAGATCCTCAAGCAAGTTAATTTGCCTTGTTAGCACCTAGACCCTCAGGTCTCAATTACGTCTGTTTGTGGACAAAACCTTTAAGCCCGTCATGTGCTGGATGTAGTGCCTTGCTTTTCTAGACTACTTGGATTGTATCCCTGGTGGCTTTCTTTAGCCATGAGTGACAGAGCTGCTGACCTAATAATTCCATAAACTAGTACGTTTTGAGAGTACCAGGTTCATCCTTGGTACCACCCTTAAGAAATTTGGGTAGACAGGGAAGAAACAGCAAGAAGAAAGTTAAGGTGTTTAGAAAATGAAAGATAGGATATGTTTAAGGGTCAAAACCCACCACCATTTTAGCTTAGATAAAATGAGATTAAAGTGGGACACCTTTGCTTAGAATCTATCTATAAATAACATGGCGATGATTTGTTCAATATGTGGCCAGTGCTGGGGAAAAAAGAAAAGGGTTGAGACTTATGCTGTGGCAAGGAAGGTTTAGAAAACAAATCTGGGAGAACTTTAACGCTGCACAAATAACAAAGCCCTGAAATCTTCATGGCTTTTACAGGTGTTTTTTAGTCAAGTTATTGCCAAGGTGGCTCAGGTGCATTCACTCTGTCTTAGTGACATGGAGTGGGCCATATGATCTCCTGATATTTCTTCCAGCCCTAAATTTCTGTGCAAGTGTCTTGAAATTTATTGGTGAAAAGCACTCTCTCCAAACTGGGCACCACTGTTCTTTATACTTCTTCTTAGTGTAGTTACAAAGGAAAACTCTTATCTCCAAAATTGGTTCTTTCTGCTCATTCCCTGGTCAGCTTTCCTCCTTTGGTCTTGGCATTATCACAGCAAGCTGGATTTGTCGCTGGCTGTTTAAACAGAGGAGTGTTTGGTTAGAAGCGTCGAGAAGCATCAAGAAAGAAAACAAAGAGGTTTTTATGATGACACTTCTATTAGAGAATTCTCGCAGTGTTTCAATATTTCTTAATCACAATAACTTGGCTATTTATTTCCTTAACCAGTCCTCCTCAGAGTGGCTGATTTTTGAGCTGTATACTGTAGTCCCTGTTACTGGATAATACCTTCATGTTGGACTATGTACTGATGTTATCTCAACTGATTACAGAGGTAGAATGGATTTGCCTCTCTTTCAACAGCCTTTATCAGTTTTCTCTTGTCTTGAAGTATAAATTATCTTTAGCTGAGGAACATTTCTCATATATTCTAAGTGTATCTTGCCTCACTGGGAAGATGTGTTGTATATGCAATCTGTATCTAAAGGAAACCCACTCCACAACCTAAGCATCTGAAGTTGTGGATACCTTTCATGTGAATGAAAGATACAACACTGGCATTGCAAAACGTAGATAAGGCAAAACAGCCACCCTCCTCATTCAGATCCCCTCTCTCTGACTGACAGCTCTGTGGTACTCTCCTACTAAATAGAAGTTCCCTTGCAACTGTGCAAGTCTGTCAATTTATGCTTGGATGTTTGGAACACGCAATACATCTGGGAAGTGAAAAAACCCTGAGAAGCATTTCAGATCTCAGAGGAGCTGAACACTTCAAACAGATGGCTTCTTTCCAGAGACAGCTCTTCCAGCTTTCAGAAATGCTCCTCATAAATTTTGACCTGGCTGTTAGGGGTACCATATAACTACAGAAGGGGGTGGGGAGGAGTGGTATTAAACTGGTAGAAAATAAGTGTTGGGTACCTTGAGCAGTAAAATCCTGTGATCTCACTGCAGTCTAGAATTTCCTGATTGTGGCTGAATGTATGAATGATGGACAAGGTTTCTGTAGTCTTATTCAGGTGATAAAGAAAGTTTGGTTTTGATTTTGCTTTTAGTTTTCACTGAAATGAGACCTTCTTAGTTTGAATTCAGGTTAAAACTTCCAGAGTGTTGCTCCTGTGTGTTGTACTTTATGAATGAGCCTGTTTTATAATATCTGCTTGGCAGAGCAGTGCATAAGTACAGTATGACAAATATGACCTAAACCAAGCATTTCATTAAGGAAGGACATTTGTTACTGACTTTCAGTATGGGCTGTTAACCTTCATGGACACCAATTTCCCTGCAATGAAGTTACTATTTTAACACCATTCAAGGGTTTATGCAGTATAATACAGGACTACATAAATTTTAATGTGGTTGTGGTAAGTACTGGAAGGGGGTGCAGGGGAAAAATGCTATGTTGATAATGATTTGTTTGATGCAGCAATAAGGATTTGTTTATATTGAACATCACAATCCAAACATTATCTTACTATTGAGTATTGTCTGCAGAAATTAATATTGAGTAGATATTTGGACACAGAGCTCCATATCGTGATGCCTTCTGGTAGAGTGAAGATAGTAGAGACAAGAAAAAGGGCAAAGTATTTGGTAAATCAGTTCTGGTGGATGGAGGAACCCTCAAGCGTTGCTCAGAACTGTAGTTTATGCCAAATAACCCAAAATAGTTTTCCGTGGGATCACACCCAACCAAGTCAGTTTTGAGAAGAAACAAAATCCATTTCAAGGTGCTCAGAGTGGCTAATAGAAGAGAATTCCCTTCATTTATCCAAATAAGCTGGCTGGTACACTCTCCTCGACATATAACATAGACTTAAACACATTTTAAAACAACTTACTTAGTACTTTTGTGGTGGTGTTAAGAAAACCCTGCTGCTGTAAGTTCATATCAAGACATGTAGCAAATGTATTTTATCACTGTAGTTGCCGATGTACAAGTATTTTTCCAGGATATTTACAATTCAATTTAATGTTCACAAGACAAAGGGGAAATAGTCCTGACCTAGATGCCCTTTATTTACCTGCATTGTCTATAGCAGCCCAGGCTATACTTGTCAATGAGGTGGGTTTGTTTTTATCACGTCAGTGACATGATTCAGCTCTCATGGGGACTGTGGGCCTGCCAAACTTTTACCCCTTTCCCACGTGATTCAGAGCCACTGTTCAAAAGTTCTGCCAATAGCTGCAACAGTTTGGTACTTGGAGGCGTACAGAGGACATGAGCAAAGCTGGAGCATTGACTGCTATTGAACTGTTAACCTCTGAGGAAAAGACTTTGACTGCTGTTCTGGCTCTTGTGACCAGGTGGCAGATATAGGCCACAGGCATGGCCAGTAGCTTTACAGACAGGCTAACTTCAATAGATATGCTTCCAGTAACTGACAATGAATGAAGAAGATATGCAGATAATTATATTTCTCCACAGAATGCAAAAGTTACACAGTGAGAGGCTTTCTGACTTCTGAAGATGGTTGTTCTTCCTGTAGCTGTAACCTCTTCTAAGAAAGAGCTATTCTAAGAAAACCGTTAGCATATAATTGGAGTTGGCTGTGACTCACTCCTTGCTATGTCCCACTTGCTGAGCGGGGTATGTGTGTTGTCACATCATTGCATGTGTTTGCATGAATTCTGCACCATGACCTCAGCAGGCTGCTGCCTCTCTTAAACTGCCTTCACTCTTTTCTGAGCTGCACAAAAGATAGGGAATATGCCAGTGCTGTCTGAAGGCCTTTTTGCCTTCCTAATTAAAGCTCAATCTGTATTTTTAGCGTTGGTGTTCAGTTTTGTCGCACTTGCAAAGCATGCCAACTGCCCCAGTGAGCTCCAACCTCACAGCAGCTGAGGTGTCCATGTTTGGTCATGCACCCTAGAGTTTTTGGCAATAACACTTTTCACATCCTAAAGGAGGATATTCAGCTGTCATTTGTACCAGAGATGGGCTCAACATGCGCTTGGCAATTAGAACTCTGGCAAGTGTTAATATGTAGTGTTTGTAGAAATGCACAGGGCCTCAGAGACCGGAGCAAGGATGAATTCCGTGCTGAATTGTCGTAATGAATGTGAGAAGGCATACATCAGATACTAATGAACCTCCTAGCAGCACTAGGCTGTGGCAAAGTACTTACTACTGAAAGAGAATGGTGCATGGAAACCAGATTAAATAAGTCGCTCTTCTTTGGTTTGAGCAAACAAAATCTTACCAAGCCTGATTTACAGTTTCTGGCTATATTCACTTGAATCCCTAACTGCAGGTGTGTTCCTTTGACCTCAGGAGCCTCGTAAGGCTGCAGACTAGAGGGTCAGTGTGCTGCTAGAGGCTTTTCGGTGTCAACTCTAGAGCTGGGAAGGAAGAGGTGAGGTGACAGCAGGGAGAAATCTCCTCTTCCCTGTAACCCCAAATAGGCTAACAACTGAAAAACCAAAAGTCCAGCAGGGTCTGCATGTCAGTCTCCTGGTTAAGCTGGACTGCACCTGATTGCTCTTTAGCCAGGAGGTTCTCCAAGGACACTCTGGCAGGGATTTACCCTCAGCTGAGGGTCTTTCCCTGGGCATGGTATATGGTGAGGATGCTGCTGGCTCTGGGAAGGAAAGCATCAAAGTTAAAACACCAGCCATGGAAGCAGTGTTCCTTACAAAACAGAAACCTTTTCTCTCTGTCCCCCAGAAGGTCATGGAGTGGCCACAAGTGCTTGACTGTAATCAGAAAGTCTTCTGGCATCCTCACTGGAAATGATTACACCTAGAGCGTTAGCAGGTGGATTGGGATTTCAACAGGCAAATTCAGGTTTAACAGTTCCAGTTCCAGGGTGAGAGACTGATCTCCTCTGGGCTGGTGTGTGCCGAGCCAGTCAGTTGCTCTGAATCCTCCCTGCTGCCTGTGAGATCACAATTTCTTGTAAATGTTTTTAGTAATTGGTCTGGCAAAATCCTTACATTTCCTGTCTCTTTCCTCGATGCTCGGAATACTCAGTTCATGACCTGTTTGTTAAAAATAATGGCAATTGGAATTTCTCAGTAGATGTTTTGTTTAGCATGTGAAAAATCTATTAGCATTTGTATTTCATTTATCTGCTATGACCTTCTCCTGTGATACACTGCTATGGCTGGATTGCAGAAATGAAATGTCTGAAGGGAGTTTTGTGTTTAGGTTTAAAGTTGTTTTGATGCCATTTTCCATTTGCTCACTTGTACTGCTTTTGCCACTGTAACATGAATTGCAACTACCTTTCCTCTTCATCTATTCACGAAACCATGTAGGTCCATTCTTCATAGTGGAATTTGACTCCAGAGACAGAAAATTACAGTATGCAAAGCCTTAGCAACCCAATGGTAGTGTGTGCCGTTTCCCTTGATTTTAGAAAAATTTGATATTGTTGGGTGTATTGAAAATCTTCCTTAGTATATGCAAATTATTTAAAATGGATAATGATGCACAGAAAAGTGTGTGGCAAATCAACAGGAAAATTTCTGTGGGGTTAGAATATCCTGCCCTATTTTTTAACCTCTTGGCTTTTGTGTAGGGCATCCATTATGTAATGTTTTGATCATGGGCCATGTTCCCTGTTAATATTCATGTGGGGAGAAGGCTGCCAATGGAAGTCAGCTGAAGATCTGCTGCAGCATGTACCTGGTATAAACAAAGCTTCTAGGATGAAAAACTGGGCATGGGAAGCTTGTGATTCTGTTGACCCTTTCAAAAACGCAATATACAGCATCCTTGGAAATCATGAGGAGTAATCAGAGGAATGTGTTACAAATCTGGTATTTCAGTTCAGACCATCATTTGCTGGTTTAGACTGGAGACCCTGGTATTAATAGAGAACTCTGATAAAACCTTGGGGCTTTTTTACTGACTTTTCAGCAAAATCCTAAAAACGTAATCAGAAGATAAATTGGATGTAAATAATTAGAATAAAAACCTCAGACTCCTTAGCTGGATTGGGCTTGTGACACAACAAAAGAATGTTTGCATCCTTTGCTGCTATTTTCAATGCCTTTTTCCCCTGAAGTACACTGAGTTGAAACTTAGCATATACATTGTAAGAAGCAAATGTGTCTGGAGAAAATGTGGTTCGATATTGATTTGCTTGGTATTTTAAATTACAAGGTCACATAAATGCTGGTTTTAATCAGCTGAGACTGTGTTAAAATATTTCTGTGAGTCAGTTATAAAAAGTACCACTGAGGTAAGCTGCTGGACAGATGCTCTTGTAGCTTCGTCTGTTTAAGGGTGGCATGAGAGAGAGTGTGTTGTAGTGTCTGGGGGTACTCACTCAAAATACGCTTCAGGGAAGTGAACTTGTGGATTCAGTGGGAGGCATCTAATGCAGCTGGGAGGAAATGTGTGGCAGAAGAGCAGGACTGGCTCCTGTTCCTTGGAAGAAACAAGACCCCCGGGGGCTGCCATCATGCCTTCTCTCTTCAGGTGTCACAGGAACAAAGCATCTTGCAGAGATGAAACACTTTATGGATGACTATGAGGGGCATTAGGTTCAGGTGCCTGAAGTTTCCTGGGATGATTACTGGTTACAGACTCAGATGCTAACAATTTGGTTAGCAAATGCTTGCAAGTGCTAGCATTCTTGGTGAGCCAGGCAGGTACTCTTTACGATGCCTTAATTTTGAACTCCAGATGTCATCCCCCAACTCGAGGATGAGTTTTGAAGATGAAGAATTTTAAGGCTTTGCATGGGTGCAGCCTGTGGTTAGGCAAGAGACTTTCTATTCAGACTATGCCATAGTTGTTCACAACAAATATTCTGCACTCATCTAATAATGGGTAGGAGGCTGATGAACCACGTGTTGGATTTATTGGTATGCTCTTTATGTTATGTTTCTGAGCTGTTTCCTCTCTCATACACAGTTCTACAGGTTGTTCTTCCCATCAGAGAAAGCATAAGGATTTTTATCAGCTTAACAGACAAATGTCAGCAGTAATTGACAGCACTCGAAGCGTAAAGTACTCCAATTTTAATAACATGTTTATTAGGTCATAACAACAACTATAAACATAAGTACCATTCAGCTCTTTGCAGATATATGAACTTACTAACATCAAATCTTTACCAGAATCACGTATTCTTGCAGGTGTCCCAGACACAACATTAACTTTATAAATAGTAAAAATGTCCTCTATTTCACATTGCATCGTTCCTCAAGCATGTATGTACAAACCTATGTGTCATAAACTTCCTTAGCTGTTTTAACAACCATAGAGATGATTTTTTTTTTGCCTGCAGCAAAGCCTTTTGTCCTTGAGCAACCTACAATTAGTATTGCTCTCAGCAGATACGAAAGTTCGTTTCTGAAACGAAAGTGGTGATGAAACACAATGCAATATTATCTGCTTATAGTTTGCCTACACACTCTGCCCTCATTATAAATCCTTCAGTTGTAACACTGTCTCCCACGAACAATCTATCTCCCTTATATCACTTCTGTATCTGCACTACCTCTCTCTGAAGAGCTTAACATGGTTGGCTCACAGCAACAGAGACATTATAGTTAGGGTGGAGTGTGTTTGCAGTCAGTTCTTTTCCTTTTTAGTATTTACACAGTAATATTTTCTCAAGGTTGCTACAATTTATGAATCATGTATGTTGACATACATTTTCTGACATGTTCACAGTGCAGTATTTTGTGGCCTAACCAAACTTTGTAAATGTCATTAAAAATAAACTTTTTTTTTTAAATATAAAAATAGAATACTTTATGTGTTTACACCAACAAACCCAGTTCTATCCTATACTCAACAAGCTATACAGTAGTATGCACAGAATTCCACAGGAACAGAAATGACATGTGATGCCTGCCCTAAAGCTATAGTACTCTTTCCTAATGGATGAAAGTTTTATTTACTCTCTCTTATCAAAGCTCTTTCTCTGGTCATAATTTAGAGATGAACGCAGGTATCCTAATTTGCTGGGTTGTGTGATCCAAGGAGAGGCTGGGGGAGGCTCTGTTTCTTCTTTTGGTCAGTATCCCCAGCTTGTTTGGGCTGGCACAAAGAAGTTATCAGCATTCCTGCTATGGCAGTGTTTTCTGAAGTCAGGGCTGGCTGCAGTGCCTCCACTCTTTACTCACCTCTGGCAGCAGCTCCACTCAAGGGTGGGTGGCAGAACTTCAGCTGCTCCCATCTGATTCACCCAACAGCAGCTCCATAAGGTTGCCAGCCTGCTTGTCTCCTCTTCCTTGCGAGAGTGATGCAGCCTGTATTACTGCATTCCAGGGATTAGCCTGACACTGAATATGGATGGCTTCAAGTTTTTATTCTCAGAGAGTAGATAATTCTGTATTGCAAGGAATGGAGACTTCGCATTTTTCACTGAGAGATCTGTCGATATAGGCTGTCTGATTCAAAACAGTGGCTGAATGCTGGAATGAAGCTGACACTGGAATGCTTTAAGCTAGATGATTTTCCCTTCATTTTTATGTACCGTCTAACTACTCCAGAGGCCTGGCAAGGCTGGCATACATATTTTACTGCACACCTTTTTCTGATGTTAATTTCTATTGGACATTATAAACATGAGATTGGCTCTCCTGGTTGCCTGTGTTCTAAGAAACCTTGTTGATGTAGTGCAAAAATACAGTTTGGACTGTGCAGGAGGAAAATACATTTTAAACTCTTGTAACTCTCATTGTTTGTCTTATCTTTTTGTGTGAAAACCATTTCTGCACTGCTCATTATCCTAGAGTACATGCACAGTAACAGTCCTTCCACCTGTACTGATTGGTATCCTACTTTCTCCATCATAGCATTAATGCTAATCTTTGTTCTTGGGTCTGAGCGCACATTAATGAGAGCCAGTGGGAACTAACTCAGAATAGTAGCACACAACATTTCCATTTGGTAAACTGATGCAGTTGTCCAAATACTTGGAAACTACTGTGATGGTTTATAGAATCCCATAGCCTTAAACAATCTGATATCACGTCCTTGTACTAGTGCAACTTGGGCAACAACATAAACATGTGCAACAGTGTTCTCACAAAGACCGGGCAGTAAAAACAAGTGGACAAAATGTTCTGCTTTTTGTTCATACAACTAAGAAGGGATTTTCCTCTATTTCAGACCTACCCGTCATGTGTCAACATCCATATCTGTGCTGTCTTGTGATGACAGAAGAGAAGGGTAGGGTGCAACGCACTTCACGTTGACATAAGTAGCATTGACATGAACATAGTGTTCCCCAATAAAAGTGGAGAAGATTGTTGATATTTTTGAAACAAGTTCAGAAAATGCTGGACGCATCTCAGGTTTGGGATGCCAGCACTTCAGCATCACTTCGTACCTGCCATGCAAATAAAGGAAGTGTTTAATTATGAAATCATGTAAAAAGGAAAGAAGAAAACCCTTTTTCCTCTCACAGTCTTGCTTACTGCAATGTTAGAATCAGCTTTGCAAACTGTTTACTCACAGTGGGTCGGGGCAGTATTCAGGTTGCAGCAGCCTTCTTCCTTGTAGTAAGTAAACAGTTATATCAAAAGAATTTACATCAGGATAAGGTGGTGCCCCTCTTGTCATAAGTTCCCATAACAACACACCGAAGGACCACTAAGAAAACAAAGAAATAAATAGTAAGGGTTGGAGGTTAATAATAAATATAGGGTTGGAGGGCTTTAATTCCACTTTTAGAAGATGGTTTGACAGATCTAAACATTCAAATGCATGGATTTTCCCTTTGAAAAGTTACTTTACTATATTCAGCTTTCTTTTAAGTGGGCTAATAAATGCTGTGGGGACTTGAGGAGCCACTTAAAGTAGAGCCAGAGAAACTCAGCTAAGTAAATGAAAGAAAATAAAAGCCTATAGGCCAGCTACTTAGCTGGTATAAATTGGCAGACCTCATTTGAGGTTAATGGAGCTCTGCCAATTTACATGAGCTGATGATCTGACTAACCCTGTGTAAATACATACTGAAGAGAATATACGTGGTGAAAATTCTATGCATCACAGGCTAATTTGGATCTGGATTGAAAGGAGAGCTGAAATACAGAGTGATCCAGCCAACTAATGACTTCATCTTATAATTTTTTCTTCATAAATGGCCAGGTAATACTTGAGATTGCTGTAGGCAGTCAGTATTTATAAAGTAAATAAAGTCTTTTTGAGAACTATTAAATTTCACGAATCTCAAAGTTAACCTGTTCTGTCAAGTTTTCCAGAGCCCCTCCTATAGCAGGGTTCAGCTCCAACTTGGCTTCTTGGAATGTCCTTAATTTCCCCTGGAGTGGAATTAAACTCTTGATTCTTTCCTGAGCCGTAACAGATAATCAGGTCAACAACTCGTTGCTTTGTGATTGGCACAAATACCCTTTTGGGATGTGGAAAAAGTTTCTTATTCTTATGTGAACTAAAGTTATATTCATATATACATTTTGGTTTGGCATTAGTCCATTCATTAAATACTAGAGAGATGCCTCAGGCCATGTAAGAGAAATTAATAGGTGATACAAATATGTTTGTACTTTACCACATCTGACTTTGTTGTGAACTTCTGAGTTTGTAAACTTTCTAAAGCCATCCATTTCACTGGCAGTTTAGCACCTGTTTTATTGTGCACACTGTAGTATTCTTTATCATAGACATCTCGAGCAAGACCAAAATCAGCAACCTTGACAGTGAATTTTTCATCCAACCTAGAGAAATGACAAAAAGTATTATCTGCAACTGAGCAGGTAAGATTTACAGTGATGGTGGGTTATAATGACTTGCATTTTTGAGACAGTGACTTTGGATCTATTAACTAATGTAACAGTGAAACAGAAAGTGCAGTGAAGTATATTTGACACCCATTTAACACAGTGAATGAACTCAGGAAATTATGGATATTGCTTTGATAATATAATTTGAGTTACAGTTCTTTTAAAACAATTACTTTGTATAATTTTTTTTTTTGCTAATAGCCTATACATCCTGATTGAGTCTACATCATTCCTTCCTCTGCTGTTTTTAATCTTCTGTATCCCTAGAAACCTCTTATCTTTATCTCCAAGACAAGGCACCACCCATCCTATTTACTCTCAGTTTTGATAGGGAAGGACCCATCGTTATCTTCATGACTGCCCATATATGATAATGTAGTTCTGTAACTAAGGATGTGTTGGGTGTCTGTACTAGGAAAGAATGGTGCATAAGGAAGGTTTTGCTGGGGTTACAGCTCAGCTGTACCAGAAGATCTCCATAGCTCTGCTCCTCCTAAGCTTGATGTCTGTCCTGGTAAGTGTTATCATTGTCAGAAAACAGTCAGAGCATGGGTCTTGGCATGCTTAAGCCTATCCTTCATTATAGCTGAAGACCTAGCCACAGCAAACGTCAGCATTGGGGTTTTTATACAAAATCACACAATCACAGGGTGATGTTGGAAGGGACCTCTGAAGATCATCTAGTTCACCATCACCTCCCTTGCTTAAAGCAGGTACTTATACACATGGGTAAGATCACTGTGAGCCTTTTCCAAGCTGAACAATCCCGCCTCTCACAGCCTCTACATGGCATTTCTTGAACTTATGAGGCTTCTGCCTGGACAACTCTCTGATCTGATGAAGTCCCTCTGAATGGCACACAACCATCTCCTGTATTTACTGACATAATAACCAGACCATCACCAATGAAGGGAGTAGGAGGGAACTTTGATGGGTCAACAGGGGACAGTACATGCCACAGCAGCTTCCTGCACCTCTTCCAAGATAGTGGAATAAAGTCAAGAGTCCACAGGGATTTGCATCCTGGCTTCCTTTCTGATGGATATCACTACTGTGGCCACTGGGGAATGTGGGTCTTCAGCCCCACATCTTCTGCTCACATGGCAGCTGCTCTCCAGGCTCTGAAGTGCTGAGCCATTCACAAGCACAAAAGCAACCATTCAGTTGGCCATATGAAACATGCTAACAGCTGTTCCCTCCTCACCCAAGGAAGAGACAGTAGGCCAGAGAGAATGTCCTGTTGCCACTCTTTGGACTTCGATCAGATGAACCAGGACTTTTTTATCCAGTAACCCAATTCCTTTCTTCTTAGGAAACCTGAAAATCATGTTCCCTGTGGCTTTATTCCCCCCTTAAAAAAACAGCAGCTGTAAGAAAACATTCTTTTTCAGAGGCTGTTCAGCTGCATGAGTGTGAATCCTTAGAAAAAAGAGTAAGAAATCTGATGTCACAGGTAAATAACCTTTCTGCAGATGAGAGTTCCAGATTATGATGGACTAAAAATAAACTAATGTTTAATCCTGTACCTCATTAATTCACATCATAGGTATGAATTAGCATAATAGTATCAGTGCCTCCTGTATCAGTTAGTCTGTGTGTGGACTGAACTGTCTGGCTACCCAGACACTAGTAAGATTCTTTGCACACTCTGATTTTTTAACATTAATTTGTGTGTGTAGTTGAGCTGAAGGAGGCTCATACTTATGTAATGAAAGACTGCTGTCAAGAGGTCACACTGGTGTTTGTGTTCCTGGTTTTCTCACAGAGTTCCCCTGTTCGTCTCCTTCCCTCTAGGTGTGGCAGCAGAGACGTGCTGCTTCTGAAGAGGCTGGGTGGAAGCACAGCAAGTTGAGACAACCACAGTTGAACTTCCCTTAGGAGATGCCTTTTAAACTCTCTCACCAATGATTTTGAGAGGCTACACTTTCACCTCAGCTTTTCTTATTTCCCACACTCGAAAAAAAGCTTATGTGTAAGAAGTGAGCCCTGAGCAAGCTGAGTAGCTCATCAGTATGCAAGACAAACATCAGTATAATTATGGAAAAATGAAAAAACACCCTGTTTTGACTAAAAAAGCAGAATCCTGAAAACTTTCATTTATCTCATCTCACTGTCTTACACAGAAGAGTGTGATGAAGTGGCTGGAACTGGATGTTTATACTTACATACAGTTTCTTGCTGCCAAGTCTCTATGGACAAACTTTTTGCTTGCAAGGTATTTCATCCCTTTTGCAACCTGAAGGCCAAATCCAATTAAATCTTTTACTGTTGGGTTCTGTAAAACACAAACATTTGTGATATAATGAATGCAGAATCCCAAGGAACAGACTGGTTTTTGCTGTGACTCTCAGGCTTTGACACACCTATCTTGCCACCAGAATGATCAAGGCAGGTTGGTGCTTGTAGGAAAACTGGTGTATATTTAGGTCAAATTCTCACCTCCAGTGAGGAAACAAATTTAAGAAACCAAAGAACCTGACAGGCTCCAAAAGCGTGGAGTTTGTAGCATAAGCAGCATGACCTGAGCTAGGAAGTGGAACAGTATGCTGAAACCTCAGCATCACAGCTGATACACAAAACTTGTATTTGTGAACTTGTAGTACTAGCGTGTAACTCAGTAGAAGTTAACTATGCTAACTGTGAACATGGCACTCATCAACCTGAAATGATTAAGAAAGGAGAGAGTTCTATTTGGTGCAAAATAAGTGCAAACTGTCACACGTACAATAGCATGGAAAAGGTAAATGAGACCTCAGCAGCTACCAGAGGAAGATTTTTCACTAAGATTGGTAACTCCTTCTGCTGGTCTAGAAGAGACCTTACTAAAACCATTAAGTATCAAAAGAAGTATAAACATAAACCTCTAATTCTTGTATCCAGCACCATGAATTGTTTTGCAATAGTAAGGTCCCACAGACTTTTGTGTTGTTGGCATTGCTTCATATAATTTTCTTCTCTGTAACAATCTGGTTCAACTGTGGTCATTGTTATATGTATTTCAGAATGGACCATGGCACTATTGGCTGTAAAGGGCCCTGGTGCTTGTAGAATGAAGGAAGCTCAAAAACAAAGAGGTCCCTCCCTCAGAAAGTTTAACTCACCCAATAGTGTGTCAAGATGCATTTTCTTTTTAAATGTGTAGTGGCTGTTGTTGACTAACGTAGTGACAGGGGCAAAAGCCTGCTGGTTCAGAAATCACTTTCTATTGTCCTAGCACTGTGAAATGAGTAAAATACTACAGCATAAAGTGGGCTTACACTATCTGAGGCACTACCTGTGGTCTCATACTTGAGAGAAAGCATTGAAGCACATTTGGGAGATCTGCAGTCTTTCAATACAAGCAGGGAAAACCTCTGACAGTGAAGTACTTGTAGTATGTGCAATATTTGTTGGTTTTCTTTAAGATAAAAAGAAAAAATATTGATCATAGCAGGACTGTAACACTAGCTGCACATGGAGATCCCTCACCTAGGAGCTAGAAGAGCAGATGGTGACGACTGGCACAGCTGTGCTGGAGTCAACAGAGATACACCAGTTTAAACCAGCAGATGGTTGGGCCCCTTGACTTAGATTTCATAAACACATTTGTTTATAAAGGGGCTTATGGATGGGAAATGAGAAATAGTTATTGGTGATAATTTCTGGGAAACATTCTAGAGAGGAATTTGAGGGGGAAGGGAAGGAGTGGCAGCGCTGTGGTCAGGCTCAGTGCCAACCTAAGCAAGTGCCAAAGGTTAAGGTGTAGTAACAGCAGCAAGTTATGGATGTAATGTAATTATCAGAGCTTATAACCTGTGGTGCTGGAGCAGGGCATGGCTAGGCTCGCATTGCCATTTGGTAGACCTCACCACGTACTTACATGAGTCTCATTCCTAATGAAGTTTCGAAGATCTCCATGTTTCATGTATGGAAGAACAACCAAGGGGGATCCTTCGTTGGGCAAACAGATGCCCAGAAGAGAAAGAACATTGGGATGAGTGAAATCTTTCATTATTATTCCTTCTTTCAGAAACTGAGCTACTTCTTCCAGATCTGTTATCCCTGAGAAGTCCAGTAATAAAATGAGTTAATTAAAAGAAACCCAAACAAACTACATTTCATTTCTGTACAGCATGTCATTGCACAACAAAGTGATAATGAGAAGCTACAAACATATTCCCCACCACCTGTGTGACAATGAGGTTATGTACACTGGTTTTCTTACAGTGATGAAATACAGGTTGTTGATGATTTTAATTTTGTTTCTCCTTTTCTTACTATGAATTATTTAGAATTGGATAACAACACTTGAGTAAAGCCTTTAGTAAATGCTGTTACAGTATTCTCCTGGTTTTCCAGCAGCTTCGCTCACTCTTCAGCAATTTAATTTCCAAAACCAAATCTTCAGTAGACAGTAGAATAAAAAATGACACTGTCTTTCCCTTATTCTCCTGTGTCCTTTTCTTTGTAGAGGAACTATATGGGCATTTTGTTTGATGTACAAATATATACCAATGCCTTGTGGTAAACTGAGGACACTGAATTTGCTTCAGAGATAAATCTGATCCAGCTGCAACTAAGAATCTTTATTTGTGAAAGTACAGTTCACTGTAATAATTAGTTCACCCTGGTTACCTTTGGAATTATGATAATGTCTCACTATTAAACATGCTACTCACTGTTCAGTGACTTCACAGCACAATGAATTTTCCTGCCATCGTTATCCAGCAACGTCCCATGGTACACACACCCAAAATGTCCTGTGTAAAAAATGAGCAAGATTTAATAAGTAAAATTAGCTTTCTGGTATTTTCCACTGGGTAGCAATTATGCTTTAAGAAAGTGATCACACTCTGTTTCTGTCCAGTTCCCAACACTTGTAATGTATACTTCATAACTAACACATAAAACTACCATTACATAAAACCATCATTACATAAAATGAAAACTCTTATTTGCAGCAAAACTGGCATTTCTTAACCTAGATACAGAGTACAAATACTGACAAGGCTGGTGCTGCAATTGCTTCATGCTCTTATAATGACTATGTACACAAAAACCATGCCAGTCCATTCCCACTGTACTCTCCTGAGAGATACATGTTAAAGGAGGGCACTGGAAGGCAGAAGCAAGCAGTTAGGAGCTGACCTGACCACTGGATTGGTGGTTCTCAGTGGTCTGTAAGCCCATGCTAAGTGGTGCACTGGACTGTACAGCCTCGATGCATCATCAATAGAAAGCTGCATAAAAAGGGTCACTGTGGGCTTACAGTCTCTCAGGTCTTGCTATTGCATGGAGAATGTGAGTGCTAAACATGCTCTGGTGGCCATGAACAGACTGGGAGTTGCTCTCCTGATCACAGACTGACCACATCACTAGGCAGCAGTCTTTGGTCTCTGCTACGGTGTAGTTCTGACTGTAAAATGTCACTAAAAAATTATGAGCTAAAAAAATTACATGAGCTAAAATAATTTCCCTTCTTTCTCACAGTCTAAGCAGTGAAATAAACTGCCAGGGATATAGAAATCCTTCCTGATCCTGTGCTTTCCTGCCAAGCAAATGGGGTAGTCTAAAGACACCTACTATGCGGATACCGGTTATGAGAAGTCAGGTGGACCTATCTGGGAAACAGAGAACTTTGAGATCCAGGCATGTGCATTAATTTATCCAGATCAGATAATGGTGGCTTTCCTTCAGAGATGTACTATTTACAGGATACTTTAAAAATATTAATATTTGCAGTTAGAAAGCAAAATAAGTTTCAGTCAAGTGTGAGTTCTGCAGAGAACAAGACTATCTGATTAATTCTACTAGTTTCCAGTCATAAGTGTTGGTCAGAGCTCAGCTGGCTTTGATTTTGGCTTGGGATAAAATTATTACAAAGTTTGTTTTATAAAAGCAACTAAAATCCCATCAGACCACAGATTGTTTGCAGCCTGGGCACAAATCCTACAGCTTGGATTGGGTGTGTCTAAAATATATTTGGGTTTAGCCCATTTCTAGTTATGGAGGAGAATTAAAAATGGTTAATAATATAGGTGTCATTCCTGATATTTTTCAGCACTTAAAAAATGGGAAATTACTTGGACTTCTCTAAAACAAGAAAGAAAAGAAAAAGGCCCACCCTTACTTTGGGGATGATGAAGTGTAATACATGGAAGGGAAACACACAGACTGTTTAATTTGTGGCTATTTTCCTGCAGAAAAGGCATTAGCAATATAATTTATAGCCAATGTTTTATCAGTATTCTGATACTTAATAAGAGACCCCTCATGCATGATCTGCAGAAGTACTGAAAATTCAGTTTCTATTTGGCTTGCTAATAGATAGTTGACAGCACAGAGTTTAACAAATGTGCCTAACAGAAATATTGGCTTGGGCTATGAAAGAAGGAGGGAACCTGGTTACGGAGAGAGATAAGAATGATGGGAGAAATTCAGGAAAATAAGAGACTTGCTATATCAAGGACAAAACTAAGGGGAAGGGAATCAGGAGCTATGCATCACTGCAGCTGGGATGAGAGAGCAGTGAGGGAGAACAGAGTGCCTTGGGTGGGAGGAAACAAACAGCAAATTCCTCAGAGCTGGGGAAAACCTGTGGAAGGAAAAGCCTGTATCACCTGGCCCATGGGGACATTTACTGGCTGCACTAGTGCCTGCAGTTTTCCGTGTTGTGTCCTGCAGCTCTCAGGCTCTGAGTTCAAGTCACTGGTGCTCCTGCCTCAGCATCCCTTGCTGCTTAGGTGTGTGCTTTAGGCTTGTGCAGTATTCTGCAGCATCCTCACTCCTGCAACTGCAGCCTCAGGGATAAGAAGCCCTGGCTGAGCTTTTCTGTAGCCTTGAAAGGGATGACAGCGAGGTAGCAGATAGGAAACCAGCAAGTCTCTGAGTTTAAAGGAGCCCATCAATTGGCAGCCTCCTCCCTCCCTCTGGTGTCTTCTCCAACTGATGAAATGCACAACCCTTCATCTGACTTCACAGTACAGCCCCTTGGTTCCTCCCTGCATACATTCAGTGTATGGGATGCAGTGCTGTAAGAGGTAAAAAGCATGAAAAATCTCAGTGTAGACACCTTATTCAGAAGAGTTTGTAATGAATGGGTGTGCAAAAAGTACAGCAGTTTGCCAGGTCACAGTTGCAGCACTTACCTCTTCCTATTACTTCGCTGAAGTGCACGATCAGGCTGTCAGCACCAATAACCACATGCTGCACTTCTTTGACCAGGTCAGGATTTAAGGCACTGATGTCAATGTGGACATTAGTCTGGAGAAGTGGACTGGCCAAATCTGAGTCCCCACTAGACAGGATTGGGGAGAGGTCAGAGTGAGGATACTGGGCGGGTCTGCACGATCCATTCTGAGACATGCTAGGAAACTGATCTGCAAGATGAACAAAACCCGTTATAATCCTTTCAGACTTCTCCTTGGAAAATGAAGAGGTTTATTGCATTGGTAAGCAAAGTTCCAGTTTATCAGTTTGGAAGTGGCTTGGCTTTGCGGAAGTTTTGGTCACAAAGGGAAATGAAAATATGCATTGCTAAACTGCCAAACTCCAGGAAAACTGTGTCAGTAGAAACTTATGCTTGTCTCAGCTCTACTTTCGTGAAAGCAAATAGCAAAACTTCCACCTTTCTGAGGGGATGGAAGGAAGCCTTGTCACTTCTTGCCAAGTGTAGGTTATAGCATTTCTAGTAATTGGGAGTAACATGAAAAAATGACAGCAATATGGCAGGAGGAGGTAGTGAACATGAAACTTTTTACTATTGTCATGCTCTAATTTGGTAGGGAACTTTACATGTCATGAAGGTTTTCAAACTGCTGGTGACTAGCTATATTTATCCAATGGTAAATATTCAACCAGGGAAATGCCTAGAGGTGATTCATATCCTGTAACTGCTGAAGATAATACAGTTGGTGCTACTCATGAAAATAACATGAGCCAGCTGATTCAGAATAGCAGAAATTAAAATGTATCAGTCAAGCAAGGAGAAGTTCTTAAGAATTTTTTTTATCAACAGCACGTTGCTCAGGTGTTCTAAATTGCTTTTGTTTAAAAGATTTTCTTCTAGTATTTTGTGTAACAGAATCAAGAACAAAGTTTAATTTACACCAATTTCATTCTGGAAGGATTCCAGTGCAGTCAATGAGCAGAATTCAGCCCAGAATCAAAAGGATAAAAGGGGAATACATTTAACAACAGAAATTATCACATATTTTATCACAAAAAGTTGTACACACATTTTACATATTTATGTATAAAACTTAGAAAATTTTCATATGGTGCCTGTTAGCACTCCAGCTGCTGAGAAAAACTTGGTGCTGCTTTATCTAGAAGCAAAAATACACTCTCTTATATTTACAAAGCCACATTTACGCCACCAAAGGCAAGTACCTATTTAATAATGATAGTACAATACCCTGTCCATGGTTGTGAAATAATTTTTACAGCTGCTGCATGTACATTTGCATGTTTTCTAATGTTCCTGTCATTTCATCCTTTGACAGTAATGAACATAAACATTCTTACAGAAACAATAACTGAATGCATCTTCTTCTTGGGTGTGCTCTCTGCTATGCTTTGCCAGTGCACAGTGGCCCCAGGACCAATGCAGATTTACCTTCCACCAAGTCTCTTTGCATAGTTTTGTCTCATGCACCACTTTCTCTTCTAACCAGTGGCACGCTGAAGAAACTTCAATCAACAAACATCCTGTGTAAGCTGACAGCAGCAATTAAGGAATCATAAAGGAAGCTGGGAATAGGCCTGGCTTTCAGACAGCTGAGACAATTGAGACAATTGTAGAGACAATTGGTGATTGCAAAGGTGGACTAAGGATTTGGAGTGACTTCTAGTGAACTGTATACAGCAGCACCAGAAATAGCACAAGAGTAGGTCTATACCAATGCTAACAAATACCTGTGATATTGCAAATATCACAATATGGTCATTCTTATTAGTTGAAAACTCTTTAATAGTAATCACAGAACATGTTTTCCATATGTCTAAAGGACATGTTCAGCCTAAAGTGGCATGATCAGTGCAGCAGAGTGCTTTTATGGAGAATACCCACTCTAAAATGGTGTTACATGGCACAAAAATATGTTCAGCACAGGGTTATTCTTCCTTCATGCCCACAGGCCTGAAAATGAACAGTGTGTTTTCTGAGACTGGCATCTCAGCACATGTGGACCTCCACTCAATTTGTTGCAGTTTTCACATCCCTCTAGCTTTATTTTTAAAATTGACACTTTTGTGCCATACAATGTACCATTTTATAGGAGAGGCATGCACAGAAGAGTATCAGCCTCCAAAGCTCCATGTCCCCTGCTGACAGAACTGCTTTCTAATGACCGTATGAAGTCACTGAGACACACTGAGCCTACAGCCACTCTTTGCTACCCTTAAAATTGCTTTCATTCAGAGTGGATTTGTGTATGCTGTGATGGACCTCATGATAACACAAAATCATTAAATCCACTAGCTCCTAATACATTTTGAAGCATACTTACAGTGAGTTTTTACTAATGGTATTTTATTTATTCCTTCAACCTGAGTAAGAGAGAAATCCTTTGTACCTTAATCTTGGGAAACAACTGAGAAACTCAGTTCAAATTGCAAGCCCCTGAACACATGGAAGTCCCGAATAATGCAGACATAGACAAAACAGATGAGAAACTGAAATTCAGATATTGATCAAAATATCTACCATCTGAAGACATACGAAAAGCAAGATGTACAGAACACCATCCATAGGATTCGGAATAGCAGTGTACCTTCTAGAAACGTTGATCTGTAGTCTACAGATTCGCTTGAAACCATTTCTGTGGTTGGACTTACACTCCTCGCGCTCACCAGCCTGTCCAGGTGAGGGGTGTGCACTCTGCCATCATAGCGCACTAGGTCACTTCCCAGATCTGAAGGGAGAAGAGTAAGAAATATTAGAAAACCCTTATGTTTACTGTGTGTCAACATTCACTTAGGTTATTTATTTAAGTTTAGATGTTCTGCTCTGCTGGGAAGAGGGCTGGGCTCTTGTGGAAGCAGGTATGTGCAGGACCTGAAATTGAGCAACTTGTACAGCACAAGATTTGCTGTAATTTGTGTTAACCCCCTAGTCTTGGCCAGGCTGGAAATTCCAAGAGAGCTTTGAAGCCTCTGGTATCTGCTTCATGATCTGACTGGGATAGCATATCAGAACAAACCCTGGTCTCCAGCTCTCCTGCTTCTGCTCCCTTGTATAGTGCAGCACTTCCCACTGGAAGGAAACCCAGGCATGGGGGCCAGAGAGGAGGCACACTCTGACCAAGTTCCCGATTTGGGTGAACTGGAGACCAGGATGCTTCAGTGCACTGCGTCTTGCACAACTTAGGCACAGCCTGGAGGACTACAAGACAACCAGATGAAGCTGCAGTACTCGTGACTCTGCGTGTGTCATTTACTCATTCCCTCTCCCAGGGCTGATTGATGAAGAGAAGTTACTAAGTTTTCTTAATAGCTCAGAGTTCCTCCTAAATCCTTCTCCTTCAGGCAGAGTGTGTGGCCCTTCACCCAGTTCGGGCAAGAGCCAAGGGCTGAAATGCAATTAAACATTGGACTTGATTGTGAAACCTCTGCTGACAGGTTACAACAGGGCATTGCATGGCAGTTGAGCAAAGCATAAATTGATGTCAGTTTTTAAAATCTAAGATATAATAAAGGAATTATTTGACAGAATTGACTATGATGGACCTTTAATTTGTTTCTTCTTCCTCCTCCAGATGAAAATCACCAAAAAGATAAATATTAAGGCTGCGGTTGAAACCAGTCCAGCAATTAGTCCTGTGAAATTCTGATCTTGCTGGATCAGCACTTTTCCAATAACTGTTGACAGAACTTCTTGCTTCCACTGAAAAAAAAAACAAAGAAAAAAATAGCATAATAGTATGATGATTTCAAAAGACAAGAACTAGATTATAAGTACTAAAGCAAGAGATTATATGTCCCATATGCATTAAATCTTGAATTTCTGATGCTGTGCTACGATAAGACACTGGGAGTGAAGAAATTGTTGTATTGGTGTATGCGAATGCAGATTTACATTTTGATGATTCATTACTTGTCTTCAAGAGCTCTGGTAGTGACACAGCCATATACGTGCTACACCACACACACGGCATGCACACATGCATGCACTCCAGATAACAGTGTTCTGCTGTTACTTGTTAATTCAAAATGTTAAATTCATACTTTTACTCAAGTGGTGCATGGAAACGTATAGGCCTATGGATATATGAGCTGAGATGTATGTTTAGAAAACCAGCCCAAATGCCTTTAGTATGTGTCCTTCTGGCATAAATACGCTGTAACATCAAACTCTCTGTTGACAGCGTGCCTGCATTTTAGTTCCCAAGGTCACATGAGCCTGTCCCTTGCCAGCTTCTCACTTGTTGACAGTTTAAAGAAACAAAACAAAACAAACAAGAAAAAACACCAAAACCCGACAACCAAACAAACACCAAGCAGCTAACAGGGGAAAACTGTTTCAGGTCGCATGGCGCTAGCTCAGTCAGTTGGAATGCATTTGGCCATCTTTTCTCTTCCTCCTGTGGAATTCATTCCTCTGGGTACTGTAATGATGGATTTGCCCGTCAAAAGAGCAAATTTTCTTCTTTGCTGGGCAGACTGCAATTTCTGAGGCTCCTTGCCAGTAAACAAGCAGAAACCTTATTTAACCCCTTTATGTTGTGTTCTTTTCTACATACAGAATACATGTCACATATCTTTTTTCTAGAGGTTAAGGAAATCTCATAACGATTTAATTTAGTGCCAGTCCTGGCTGCATATGCAAAAATATGAACAGGTACAGAATGCAGCATGTGCACAAGTATTTTATGAAACTAGGAATCAGGAAACAGATACACTATTAACTGTACTAATAAAGCAAATCAGTTACTGCTGTTTCCTTAGACTGCAGTAGCATTTAGGAATACCATTCATAGCCATCAATAGGATGGAATATTATCCTATTGAGATGAATGCCATAAAGACATAGGAAAAATAGATGATCCCTGCTTCAAATTGCTCACACCCACTTTAATCCTAATCATGCTTACATGACTGGCAAAGTCTCCACTGTTTTCAGTGAATCAGAGTCCATGATCAGCAAATTTTGTAATTTAAAGGTAATCCCATTCTGCTGTGATTTTCCTTTCATTTTATATTAAAAAAAATACAAAGATACTGAAAGATTTGTGTCTTATTCTAGGAATCAGAAGGTTGAAACTGCCATTTAAATTTGTGGTAGCACACTAATGAGTGCTAGACTCTAGTGAGACCACCTTTAGAACAACAGTGGAACTCACACATTTGTCCTAAGTGTCTGTGTCTTACTAAAACAACTGCAATCAAATTGAAAAAGCACACAAAAAATTCTTTAAGAAAGGGTCTGCACCTCTTGATTGCAGCAGAACTTTTTGCTGAAAAAAGAGTTTGCGAGCTCCACAGTAAACCTACTCCATTACAGCTTCCCGTTCTTGCCCATATTTTGATTCTTGCGTTTGGATTAATAGCTACTGTTTTATTTCTGTGCTTAACTTAGGTCCTACTTTGCACCTAAGGCTCCAGAATGTGTCTATACAAACAGGTAGTAACAACAATGATGATAATATTCCTTTAGTCAATAATATTTGTATTTCCATCCCGAACACCCCAAACAGGGTATTCTGTAAACAGGCTTAGGCTTGAATGTAAAGTTTCTAGGTTCAATAATGACATTGAGAATGATAATAAAAACGGCATTAATATCTCATGTGTGCTGTAGCTGCCTTACCTCTATATTTAGCTCACTGTTGGATTTCAAGAGATCACTGGGAACTGTACACAGAATTGATTCTGATTGCAGGAGGAGGTTTTCACAGCTTTTATTTCCAACTTTTAGCACCTCTCCTTTAACAGCTTCTGAGTCAATATAATTTCCCTTGGAAAAAAAAAATCAAATTCATATTACATAACCATCTCATAAAAGCTAAGGAGAAGTCCTTTTATTACTTTGGAAAATGTTTTTAATGAAAAAACATTGGTGGAATAAAAGACTCATGCAAACTTACTTTGCCCTGTCAATATGCAGGTATCATGTTTTTTCATGTAAACAGAAATTTGACAGGCCAGAGAGGGATGATAAAGTTTGTGGATAAAATCTGCTGTCAATAATATTCATACAGCCCATAGAGACTCCTAAAGATATAAATGTCTGAGGGATAAATCCTCTTGGTCTCCCCAGAACCTGGCATTATATTATCTACAAACTAAAGGCATCTCAAACATCTTGCTTTCCAAGTGGTTATGGTAGCAGGAATGAAGCTTTCAAAAAGAACTAATTAATTATAATCAGAAGAATGCAAAAATCTGTTAAAATCATATTCACAGACCAAAAGGGAACAAACCCTGCTAAAGATGACAGCATGAAAGTGCACTCCCTACACAGAAAACCTGCTTTCACATCCCAGACTGGGATGAAATATTCCTTCTGGTAGTGTCCAAAGACCAAGTTCAGGATCACAGCTACAGGTTGGGCAGAGAAGAGATTCAGAGCAGCCCTGAGGAGAAGGACT
>JBAFWW010010155.1:0-14258 GCA_036873685.1 Agapornis canus | reverse complement strand
CAATCTAAACTTCCTCTGTTTAAGTTTTAACCCATTACCCCTTGTCCTATCACTACAGTTCCTAATGACGAGTCCCTCCCCAGCATCCCCAGCATTTCAGTGATATGCATTTTAAAGGACCTTATTTTTTTTGTATATATTTTGTAATAATGACATCGATTTCAAAGGAGGGGAGAAGGAAAGCTCTCTAGTGGTAGTAATGAGGTAGCAATGATGATGCTACCTAATAAGTTTGAAAATAGATGCATAAAAAACCAGTCTTAACTAATAGGCATATTTAGAGCCTCCCAATGCCCCTCCTGCAGAAGCAGTTCACATCCTGTGAGTTCTTCAAAGAAGTGAAACACAATCTCTTTAAAAATGCCTGACTGCTTCAATGCAATCTGATCTCACAGCATACAGACATGAGATGAAGCAACAGGTACATTTTGGAAAATTCTTTCACCAGAATTCACCCCTTAGTTTGTCACTGACCAGTTGACATGGGGGATGTATTAATTCTGATAGACTAAACATGCCCAGGTCTGTTTTGTCTTCTGGAAGCCAGTTGCCTCTGCAGCCTTCTTCCATACAACTGGATTTCTTAGTTGCCAGGGCAAGGTGGCCTCAGCTGAATGAACTCATGCTAACTCTCAGGCTGTGTTCAGTTGTTCTGGAAAGTATTAATTGGCCAAAACCACCACTTTCTGAAAAATTGCAAGTACAGACAATCACATTTAATGGTGAGACAAAGCAGAGTTAAATGTTCACGTGGAAAAAATAGATGTAGTCTATACTTCTAAGATTTACTCTAAACTTTATAAAAGCTTTGTAACAGCCTTATAAAACTGCAATTCCTTAAAAACTATTGTTAAAATAGTCATTTGAAATGAAATGTTATTTTAAATGGGATTCATGCGTTGCAGAATTTCTTCCTTCTTCAAGGTTCAGTTAGAAGAGCAAAGTGACCAGATAAAAGGATGAGTCAGACCAGCCTGATTCATTGGCAAAAGAATAGAAAAAGGTTTTTTTTTTTGCCATAAGCTCTGATTTATTATTTTGTAACTTTATATATACAGCTGCAGGGATTCATGATTGTATCTCTGATTAACTAAAGATACATAGAACAAAGAGTAGTAGTGCGCAGTGTATAAGGAAGACTCCACTATGACATTCTAAGTGTGTCTTCTTATGTCATCTATCCTTTTGATTGCAATGGGCCTATTCATGTGAAGATAATAAATCTGTGTTGGAGCCCAGGCTGTGTGCATAAGTCAAATATCTGCACTTCTGTTGCTCTTTATGAGTTGCCACACTCATTCTACAATGAAAATTATTCATCCTTGCCACAAAAAGGTGATCACAAGTAGATATCTTTCTGCTTGCTTTTAATGGAAGAATGTATTTAGCAGATAAATATTATTTTTTTCTGCATAAAGAAAACTAGTCAAAAGAAAAAGAAAGACCTTTCATGCTATGTTGTTTTTTGCTTGATAGCTAGTTCCAAAGGCGTAGCACCAAAATGTGAGTAAGCTACAATGACAGCAAAGTCATATAACAACTCTGAACAAAGTAAATATATATTAGTCACTTCTCTTCCAGTCAAACCTATTTTCCTGTGGAATGCAATGCCAAACAGTTTAAAAAGCTTACTCTTAGTATTGGTCTTGAAAGTATATGCTGAGTCATTTGGACCATCTGTTATCTGTGCACTTAGCAGCAGAGAGAAATGTTGGGAAGTTTCTGAAGACATCTGCTTATTCCAGTGAGCTTACTGTTTCAGGTTTCTCTCCTTAAATCATAGGTACTTACCTCCTAAGTTGTACTCTTCGTCCTTGAGGTTCTTAAGAATTTTAGAAGAAGAGTAGGTTTTTTAGTCAAAAAAGAGCCACCTTGCCTCTTTTTCCTAGTTTTAAGACAAGATATTCTTCAAGTAATACCTGTGAAAAGAAGTAGGGGGTTTGCATGATAGTACATTCACCAGTGCATGAGTTTTGAAACAGTAAAAATTGCAGTCTTTCTCATTGGCCAACTTTGTTACTCTTTGCCATATTCAGATAACTTCATGGAAAGTTGAAATGCTGAGGTGGCATTTTGTGGTATTTTCCTGTCCTGGACTAGCCAATGTGTAATTTCTAAGGTACTTCACGATACCAGAGGCAGTAAATTATGTAACTGACAACTGACGGACAAGTATGTAAGCTATATACCTATAGCAATATTGATATATACTGTTGAAATTACACAGAATTACCCAGTTCTAGTCTTATATTAGTGTAATGTGCATATAAACAGATGACACAGGGAAGTGACTTCTAATGGATATAGCTCATATTCTGAAATATGAAAGCAGAGAGAATTTGAAGATATGTAGATGCCAAATCCAAAGCATGAGAAGCTTTTGAGGACAGTAAAACTTTAATGGAAATTTAAGTGTAACAGTTGGGAGAATTTGGCCATTCAACTTAGATGATAAAGGATTCAGTAACAAGCACATGCCTTTTTTCCTAGTTCTGTATGACATACCTATTAGAAATGTCATTAACATGCAGGTATAGCCTTTTCTTGGCACACCTTTTTGATTAGTTAAATTATACTTTAAATAGTTATTAAATTTAAGAAATCATTAAGAAACTGTTGGAAATAATGGCTTGCAAATAAATATTTACAAACAACACATTATATCTATCGAAGAAACAAATACAGTTTAATTGAATTCCCACTGGAAGATACTCTACTTTTTTAAAGCAGGTGTTTCTTGTGGGCTACTACTGCATTACGTGTGAGCAAGGACGCTTTGTGCTTTTTTCGACCTCTGAGGGCCAACCCTGAAGTTTACATTTGTTTTGTGCAGTAACTTTCTATGAGAATACTAAAACCAGAGGGCTTACTTATGGACTGTCTGGCTGCATCCATGCTCACCAATTAGAAGTGCCCACTTTTAATGGGCATTGGGGTAGACTGGGAAAGGAGCTACCTACTGTGCCCACACTATAAATCTTGTTTGGGTTTTAACACAGGACAAGCACATGCCAGCTTCCTAGAAGGAATGGTTCTTCACCCACAACAGCTCCAAAGTAGGCCAGCTGCTATGGCTTAGGATAGTACTATGTGGCCAGTGCCACACCAGGAGTGTTTCGAACAGTTATAACCCTTGAACCATATTCTACAGCTTGGTAATGCTTTTTTGATACTTTTAAATCTACCAGGATAAACGTAAACCATCTATGTCCTGTCAAGTTTTGTATCTATCTTCCCTACTTCAGACATCACATACTTTCAGGAGAACTGAAAGGTAACAGTGGGCATGAATGGATGTGTGTTTTATTACAAGGCAAGCTCTTCAGTGTAGGGACAGGCTACTTCATCACTCCTAGTGTAGTTTTGAAAGGGTGAATCAGGAAGGTGAGTTCAAAAAAGCCTATTTTCTTTAATTTCAAGTTAATCTTTGCTTCATGATTTTAAAGCATGCCTTTGCAAACTGAGAGTACCATTTCCCTGACACATGCAGTGACTGTAGTGTGAAAGGAAAAAGGAATTGTGTAAAAATTGTGGAAACCAACTACTGTCTGTGCAATAGTCAGCTTGTTACGTGATTTCTAAATCGATTTATATCTCACTGTAAGGGTATGGCTGAGAGGAGATAAGCTGTGCCTGGGGGAATGACTGCAATATGGAAGTGGAATTGTTTGGTCTGATGACAACAGAATCTCCTCCTGGAAACTTTCACAGGTTCCACTAAAACAGAAACCCTTTCTTCATCCACTGAGAAAAATAATTTACCTTTTATTGTTGTCCCTTAGAGTGCTGGGTGACCTTTCTGTGATTTATTTCTTATGACCTGAGAAGTTAATATTACAAAAAGAAATTTGTAGGAGGCTTGTGTGATATTCTGAGACAAAGGGTAGCATCCTGTGAGAAGGAAGAGGCTTGGAAACACAGTTTTATAAATCAGGAGTGCCCTGTGATTAATGTATTCTTCAGGATAACTGCTAAGTTAATGTATGTGTTTAGAGAACTAATTGTAAATGATCAGTGATTATTGCTTTCACAAGTGTGAGGATTTCCTAATGTCATCAAGATTATGTACAGTTGTTGGAAAAACAGCTTTGGTATTTCTCACAATTACAGTCTTAATACTTTTTCTGAATTTATGTCATTTCATTTAAAACTTAAAAATTACTGCTGCTAATATGGAAATAGTGATCAACCCAGTGTCAACTGAGAAATGCCTGTTTCTGACTGGCAGGAGGTATTTTTAGGTCATTGAAGTTTTTAAATCTATATATCAAAATTAAAAAAAAAAAGGATCATTTAGGCAAACATTTAGCATGTATATATAATTATTAAAATATAAACTTATATTAAAATCTCATTATGTAAATACAAGATTCTTTATTTCATAGAATAGACCTTTATTAACTCAGGGATATTATCTGAGAATGTGCTACTCAAAAATCTTCCTATAATGCAAGGGCAAAATGCTTCTTATTTAAAAAAAAAATAGCTCTCTAGGCTCATAGCAGAAGAATGGCCACTCCTCACTTTTTTACAGTGAATAGCAGCACATTGGAGTGGAGTTGTGGAAAATTCCATCCTCTAACACTAAAACAAAATCAGAGTTGCTCCTGCTAAACCCTTAGGTTATACAGCAGAAGCAGAAAAATAATGAAATATAATTATTTATTTTTATTTATAATTATTATTTCATATAGTAACACTAGTAGTAGCATACATGATTTATAGGATTTGATATTAGAACCAATGTTCTTTTGAAATGGTTTATGTAGGGGATAAGTCATGCAAGAACAACACAAGTAACTACACTGAAATTCCTACCAGCAAGTATTTTTAGCAACAAAATCATCAGACAAATCCAAACTGAATTCAAATGTTTTCAAGCTTTTTTATCAGGTCTTTTGCTCCTTTTGCTAAGCCCTTAGTACCCACCTGAGGACCAGCTGCTCAGAACCATCTGTTCACAAATGTCTGAAATATGCATAACCTGGAACAAGGTCTACCACAAGCTACGCCGTAATAGCTAATGCTACTTGTATAGCAGAATCTCCATTAGAGGTGGCCTTGATCTCCAGTCTAGATTCAGATGCAGTCATGACTATTTGAGATGTTGGATCCTACTCTGACTTGTATGTAGAGGTACATATGTATTTAAACATTTACTTCTTTATTTTGTTGTACATGTTTAGTTATTTCTCTACTGTCATTGCAGCTCATTTATTCCCTCACCATTACTGCTTCTCAAATAGCATCTATTTTTCATTCACTCTGTCACGTATTTAGAAGAAAGGTCTCCTTATATTTTTATTCTTGCTTCTCCTTACTTCTTAAAGAAATTGGTATTTTACATAATACAGTAACTCAGTCCTTGAAAGGGTCTTAGTCAAGAAATAAAATCAACCAGTGTATGGATTAACTTGAAGACTTTGATGTAAAAATTTAATTTTACTAAAAGATTTTTGGTGAGATTTATCACACCAGTGATATGATAGAATCAGTTCATGGACAAGATCGCCTTTTATTTTTATTCAGTATTTATAATGTTTATGCTGAAAATACAGTTTAGGAGCAAGGTCTACTGTATGGAGCCCTGCAAGAACTGAGCTCTTGATCTTACTGCATCTTGAATACTGTAGCTTTAATAATTTCTACTTGTAGCCTTGAAAACCGTATTTTTCCCAGCAAGCAGTTTATTGTTTCTCTAATAATCATCTATAGAAAGCTGCTACTTTATGAAATTTGGTATGGATCTTTTATCAATTCCCTTATTAATTATTTCCACTCAAAGAAGATTCATGTCAGCTGGAAAGACAGCCCTTCAAAATAGACTGTGCCTTTATTGCTGTAAGTTGCTTTCCTGGGAGACAGGGAACTTGCATTAACATAACTGCACTGACCCAGATGGCAAGGAGTTTCTGTCATCCAGCTGGGTATTTGAATCCTGAATTGGAGATTTTTTTCAGGCAAGCTTCTTCAGTTCTTTAATTTTTTGAGTATTTTTTTCATTACTTAATGAAAGCCACCTGATTTCCAGCAGCCTAAGATAATTCTCTTTTTACAACACAAAATTTTCCCCTTTGAAGACAGAAACAGTTCACAGTTATGAAGTTTTCACTTGGAAAGTGAAACATGCTTAAATACAGCAGAACCAGTATGTTTTAAATTATTACATTAGTGAAAAATAGTAATTTTGTCATCTGCAATCCAGGGAATGTTGGCTTATTTCCTTTTAACTGTTATTTTAGCTAATAGGGGATCTAGGAAAAGCATTTTAATAGATGAAAAGCACAACAGTAGTTAGTAACTTTGGCATTTAAATGTCAAGAGAGCAAACCTGAAGCTTTTTTGAAAAAAAAAAGAGCATTTAAGAAAAGCTTTCATTGGTGGAAGAGAGACACAAATACGGATGATTAAATTTTATATATAAATGCTCTGCTGATCTGGAAATCTGTTTATGTTAAACGAATTGTTATTTTTGGTCCTGTATGTTAGACACTATACTGGATAACAGCCTAATCTTACTAACATGATCTCAGTTCTTCTTTCTTTATTTCTTAATTTCTGAAATTATTCTCAGTTCTCTGTGGCAAATACCAAGTTTTCCCGTGCATGCCATATGCCTCCAAGCACAATTTGTTTTCCTCTTCTGGTTTCATTCCTTTGGCAAGTACAATAGAAAAGATCTGAAAAGTGTTCCCAGGGCTTTTTGTCTACTTTTCTCTGGGAAGAGCCTCTTTGACTGTCTCTACATAAAGGTAAAGGGAGGATGCTGACACCAACTTTGCAATTCAAAAAGCTTGTGAGTGAGCTGTCAGTCCTTCTTATCTCCCAGAGAGAATGGAAAAGGGTAGCTACACATCAGAAATGCAGGACTCAGCTATTCAGCTTTTCTTTTGAGCTGTGTTTCACAATCTGTGAAACTTCAGGTGTAAATACAATATTACAATAAAAACCAGGATAAGTAGACGTACAACAAATAACTCTTTTTTTCTTCTGTCCTTGGAAACCGAAAGAAAAAACTAAAAGAAACAGCTGATAATACGAAATGTGCGTGTTTGTTAAAACAGACAACTCTGAAAAGAAAAAAATGGGGACATAGGAGTATGTTCATGCATATTAAAGCAAAACCTTCTTGCACTTGATAAGTCTGCATGCTCATCTTTTTCTAATCCATCTGCCATGGAATGCAAAATAGGATTGACCTTTAGTCTCCTTGTAATTAGGTTAACACCCACATTTAAGAATACAATCATGCATTAAGAATAGCCAATTTTATTTCATCACACTTTGCTAGAACTATCTGGCAAAATCTCTGATGCTTTATCTAACAATTAATTTAGAAGGAATATCTCTTCTCATGAACAGAGGATATGTCACCAGACAGGTCTTTCAGAGCCAGCAATCTATGAATCAATTATACAGGTACAAATGTATTCTTCTCTTCAGCTGCTTGCTGGCTCAGTCACTTGTTTCTTTTCTTGCAGAACGATTCCTGGGGAAAGCAGTACTCATACGCGCTGTTCAAAGCAATGAGCCACATGCTGTGCATTGGTTACGGAGCCCGTGCCCCTGTCAGCATGTCCGACCTCTGGATAACCATGTTGAGTATGATTGTGGGGGCAACTTGTTATGCAATGTTTGTTGGCCACGCCACTGCCCTCATTCAGTCTCTGGATTCCTCACGGCGACAGTATCAGGAAAAGGTAAGTAATTTTTATGTAACTCCTAAAGTTCTGAAATAGGCTAATGGGATGTTTGGTTAACGGGATGTTTTAACTGTGGAAAAGGCTGTATGAGTTTATATGATGAGCATTTGAGTCCTCTGTGAGATGGCATTGAACACAGGAATTCAAAGCACTCTTTTAGCTCAACATATTCTCTCATGAACCCACTTTCATTAAGGAGCAGATGGTTTAGTGTGTCATGTGCACTGAATGAAACCTTGGATGTGCAACTTGCTTTAAACTCTCCTGTAAAAGCTCCATCCCTGGTTCAGACCACACTTTGCACTGCTGTGGTACACTCTGCAGTTATTGATCTGGGTAGTTTGAACAAGGGCCTTGAGTGGGGTAGCTTGGGCATGTCTATGCAATTTTCTGTCTTTCCTTTGGATTGCAGTTCAAGGATCATCTTGAACATGCCCAAAGAATGCCCTTCAAGTGAGGACCAGACCAGATCAATTAGTTTTGTTTGGAACTACATCAGAGAAGTGCTCAGAAGAGGGCTTTATTTGCTTTATAATGGCATAGTTTACATACTAATCTGTGACCTGTTTGGTCCTCTCCAAGGACAAAAGGAACTGTGGACAAAGGGTAGAAAAGTAGGGAGAGTTTAGTGGAAGAAAGAGAGTTCTTTATGCAACAGGAACAAAAAGGGGGCTTGATTCCTTGTAGGTATGTTTGGAATAAAAAATGCATAAATGGGGTGGGAACTTTCTGCAATGAGCACTAATTAATGCTGTCAGTTGGGTACAGAAGTCAGAGAACCTAGTTATGGTGGCATAAGTTAAAAACAATCAGAATGAACCTCAGCAAGGGAGGATAAGGATGTGCAGGGTTACTGAGGTGCTTAAAAGAAGCCAAAATCAGTTATCATAGTAAATAGGGACCTGAAGAGGCCATGCCAGGAGAGAGGCTAGCTGAGCAAAGTACTGAAATTAGAGTTCGCATTAGCAAATAAGAAATACAGCCTGAGCAATAGTATTTGGCATGTGTCCATAAGAAATTCCAGAAAGGCAAACTGGGCAGAAGTCTCAGTGTGATGTAACATAAGCCTGAGGAGAAATCTGGCAGGGGGTAAGTAGAGGAGAGGGTGGCCCTGGCATTGGCTGAAGATGAAATGACCTGAGTTTGCTGGGCAAAAAACAAACCAACAAAACAACAGAGAAAGGTCAAGATTTGAGCAGGAAGGACTGGGGTGCTTTCTTTACAAGCAGGCAGAAAGGGAGGATATGAGTGTGTGTGGGAGAAAAAGAATTTACATCCTGTTTTGTTAAGCTTGAGTCACAGCAAGACCATGGGGTCATCAGAGACAAGGAGAGGTAAGGGATGAGCTGTAGGTCCAGTAACATAAAAATTACCCAGTGATTGATATATTAACCACAGCTGTTTAAAAAAGAAGTCTGCAAGCAAGAAAGCCCACTCTGTTACACTGAAACATAAAACAGAATGAGAGGTTCAGGAGTGAGCAATAAAACCTGTAAAAATGTGAGCTCTGTCAGTGAACACATGAAACCCCCTAGTACATCTCAGTTTGAAGTCACAGGGCTAGGTCATTCAACGCAAACTAGTTATCTTGTTGGGTCTATTCTGCCAGTTGAAAGGGAAGTAATTTTACCAAAATGGGAGGTTTGTAAGGAGTTGTGGGGCAGAAACATCTTAATCATAGACATGAGTGAAGATATAGAGAAGGAAACCCAAAACCTAGTATAAGTTTTATTAGAGGTTAGTGTCAACATGTATATACACATACACAGATGTATGAAACCAGCAGAAGTGTCACCACTCGCCTGAAACCTCATGTTATCCTGGGACCTTGCCGACTGCAGCATGACACAATGTTTTGAACATTGGAAATTTAGTAGATGTGCAAAGATACTCATATATTTTAAGCAGTTTCATTTGTGTATTTGGTGTAAATTAAAACCCAGCAGCAGTCAAGTACTATTACAGTTCTCATTTTCACATAACAGCAAACAAAGCTTTTATTTGTTCCTCTGTTTTTTATGGACACACTTTATTAAACATTAGCATAGACATTTTTCAGTTTCTACTGTTTCAATGTTTTCGTTCTTCCTTTTATTTTTACTTCTTATTTGTTTCCTGACATCAGAGGCAAAAAGCATAGCATGGCATTGACAATCAGGAATGAAAGAAATGAGACAGAAATTGCATGTTTCTATGCTTTAGAAAGCTCTATGTCTCTTTCTGGCAGCTGTTTGTATCCCTGTTATTATGGACTAAAGCTAAACGATGTCTTAATTAGAGTTTTTTCCTACTGATTTCTGAAGCTGTATATATACTATCAGCTATAACAAGTTACTGACATGTTTGTATATTCTTGCCGATTGCTTTATCATGGTTTAATAATGTATTTTGAAATAGATCTTTGATTAAAGCCTAAGATTTATAAGCCATTATGATATACAGCTAATGAATTTTGTATATTTGTCTTTACTCTGCAAATTAGATAAATGGGTATTTCAGAGACCCGCTTGTGCTACTCTTTGTATCATAATTTTAAAATTATTTGCAGATAAAATAGCTTGTATTTAACATAACTGAGACTTGAGGAAAAGGTAAATCAAATCTCCAGCCACAGGTTTCAGAGTTTTAATGTATTTATTGCACTATCTAGTTTTTTTGCCTAGTGCATTGCTTTTTTTTGTTTCTTTGTTTGTTTCTCCAGGAATTAAAAAATTGAAAGAATCAATCTCGTGACTTTTTCTGATATTTGGGGCTTTTTTGCTTAAATTTCTATTTATTTAATTTAGTTTAATTTAATTTTCTAAACTTCTTACATATAAAGTAACATCTTACGTATAACAGATTGTGTATTTTCTGGCTCCATTGTTTTCTTTATAAGAATTACAGAATATAATGTAATTAACATGAATTGCTAGGTGTAGAATGATGGTGATTGAAAGAAAGGGGTTGTTCTTTGATTCTTCTCTGAGTAACATAAAAATCTGATTCCCCTTTTTTTTTGACTGTTATTTTCTGCTGTAGGTAAATTAATATTTCATCAATATATCTGTGGAATACAAGTAATGGAAGGAGAATTCTGGTCCTTCTCACACTGAAAGCAGCTAGTAGTGATACATTTGGTGAAATCAACACATCTCATTCAAAACCTCCCAAAGCTCAGGATATGCAAAACTAGAACAGGCATAATTCAAAATGGAAAAATAAGCACAGGAGGATGAGGGAGCTTTCATTAAGTCGAATAGTCAAACACCATCTGAGAGCACAAGCTAAGAATTTGACCTGTTCCTAAGCATTGCCCATTGAAGGAAATCAAAGAATTATAAGAAAACTAGTACTGAGCCACATGTTGATTGTTACAGGTGAAAGACATAATTTATCAGAGGAAATTAACAACAATTATCAGCAGTCAGATATAGAAGGTGGACAGTAAAACCACATGCCAAGAAATGCTATAAAAAAGTACACGTTGGTACATTCTAGTCACTTCTGAGGAAGTTCAGATGTTTTCCTACTGAAGTGAGTGGAACTGGTCTCCAAGAAAAAATACCTCTCAGACTGAATACAGACACAGATCTTGGGATCGGTGAGTGAAGGGCCGATACCTGACAAGGGAGAAGGACAAGTCCAGGTCAGGTATACTCAATAAATAGGCCCTTTTCAGTAAGAAAATCTCTCAGACAATTTCACCATATAAAAGGTCTGAATAAATATGTAAATCAATGGAATCTTGACACTGTCCTTCCCACCTTTAGTGTAAGTCAGAGGTGAATGCAGTAGAAAATAAAAGTCACATTTTTAGTGCTGAAACCTTTGATGTTTTCCAGTATCTAGAAATTCACCACATCTCAAACACATCTTCATTTGCAAAGACAACATTTATTTGAGAAAACTAGAAATGTATATGTAGAACTTGTTAACACCATTGTGGGTATACAATACATAGGAATAAAGTCACAAACTAATACAGGCAAGATTTGTAGTGGCATACAGATTGACTCACATGATAATGATTTATCAAATGGTTTCTAAAAATGACAGTATTAGATCAATTTTCATTATAATATCATTTTGTACATTTTATTTTCCGTTTATTGGTAAGCAACTTGAACTGCATAAGGTTTCAAAACCAGGAACAACAATCAAAGTAAATTTACCAACCAATTTCAAGTAATAAAGAGGCATAAAAATATATTTAATTCAACCATATACGTATAATTGAAAATGGAAAAAAATGATGACTATGGTCATATAGCGTATGCTCTCCCAGTCATGTGAATATATTTTAAATCATTATTAAAGCTGTGAAAGAATTCAAGGCTTGCCTTCAACTTCACATGTCCCAAAGGACATCTCCTTCTAACCCTATACTCTATTTTTATCATATCTCTTAATTTATTGTCTTTTAGCACATCTTCAGTTACATCATTCTAGTTAAAAGGAAGAAAAGGAAGAAAAGGACCTAAATGTTCTTTTCTACAGAAAAAAAGCAATAATTGCATATAAAGATAATTTGAAAGTAATTTGAAAATAGACATTGCGTATTTTTACATAGGCAGCATCAAGATTCAAAACACAGATTGCTTTGTTTTATTTCTTAAGCATCCGAATAAATGTTTACAAATGAGTAACAGATTTGGGGCAGGAGGGTGGCCTTAGATTTTATAGCATAAGGTCTTGCACCATCTTTTGAAGTCTGCCTCTCACAGATCCAGTTTAAATGTCTAAATTGTCCATGTAGTCCATGGGAAGGCACTTGACATGCACTTGCAAGACGCAGCAAACTATCAGGAGCAACTTTGGGGCAGCAGCAGCTGAAGCATGCTTCCATTTCCTTTCCCCTCCACAAGGCTGTCTTATACTGTTTTCCTCCACAAGTTTTATACTCAACCACATCATGCAGTGAGACATCTGAGGTCCTGTCTTCAAAAACTGGGGAGGGGAACCTCCTCTTTGTGCTTCTTTCTCTAAGCGCTTATTTTATGGTGTGGTGAAGGGGCTATGCTATAGAGTAAATCAAAACTTGGTAGCCACTCATTCAGTCAGTGATGCCTTTGCATATTCTTAAGAGGAATGGGTGGCAGCTCTTCCATGCTTTCCCAAGTTTCAAACACCGTGCTTAAACTAGAGGTGGAACATGGCAGATACCAAGTTCTCAGCATGCTCATTAGACCTACTTTGGTGCCTAGGACACTTTTGGAGAATCTTAGGTACTTGTAAGTATCTCATCTGTAAGTATCAGGGACTAAATATATTTCCACTGAAGTCTTAAGAAATGGCAATTTTGGTCATGATGAAAATGTGTAGGAAAGGAAAAACTGTTGTAACCTCAGCACCATATCACTGTTTAACTAGGTGTGTACCAGTTTTTCCTATATTCTTTAATTGAAATATAAATGTGATAGAGTAAAACAGATAAAGAATAGTTTCTATTGCCTACATATTATACCTAACATTAATAAAAAAATCTTTGAGAATATAATTTCTGTTCCGGCTTTTTTTGCTTCAATTTGACAGATGTTCAAAATACAAATTGCAGAACTTGAATTTTAGATGCTCAGTTTATCTTACAATACTGCAGTTTTAGCATGTGGATCTGATCTGGACTGCAAAGTTTCTCATAAAATGCTGATTTCTAAGTTCTGCTTTTTATGGTGCTCACATTAGTTTTAAAAATGGACCTCTGGCTTTTCTGCTAGTGACTTTTTGAAAGCCTGAAAATACTGTAACACAGCAGTGTTCTGTGACTGGTCTCAAGTCCTTCTCTGTACTTAACAATAGGCCATTTTCATTTATACAGCATAATTTTAGCAATAGGTTGTGCCATGTTCAGATTCCTGGAGAAGTTGAGCCACCTGGGAGATAAATCTTATCCTTTCTGTGCAGTTGTGCTACAGTATATATGCTACCCCAAAACAATTACTTATTTTGGAGAATGAGGGATGGAGGTATGGTTCAGCTTATACCGTACTTTCATCTACTCACAAGAAATAAAAAAAAGGGGAGATAAGGCAGTCTTGTCACTGTCTACCAGCCTATAATTTTTCAAGTTTTTATAGAAGTCTCATCAGCTTGCACAGATAGGTATCCTAGTTAGCTTTGCCGCAGCACAGTATGTCAAACAGTAAACAATTTTTGGAGTGCGTTACAGATGATCAGGTGCAAGTGTTGCTTTAAGCTTTGTGCAGTGTCAGACCTTTGGGACTCATTATTGGTTTTGCCAAAAGCATTCTAATCGTCATAGTATGAAGCAGAAAGGTCATTATTCATTACAGAATACAATACAGAAATTATTCAATACAGAGGCATAGCTGTAACTTGATGCTTGAGACGGTATTTGTGGATTGTTTCTGGTAATTATAATTCTAGGGTTTGTGATTTTATTTGGAAGTCCATGGTGCCTCAGAGTTAGAAAAGGGTCTGTAAGTCTTCACTCTTGGATTACTTCTGAATCATTGTCGTGGTTTAAACCCAGTCACACAGCTCGATCACTCACTCAAACACCCTTTCTCGCCCTCCCCTGCTTCCAGAGGGGTCAGGGGAGAATCAAAAGAATGC
>JBAFWW010010154.1:44739-58209 GCA_036873685.1 Agapornis canus | reverse complement strand
TATCTCAGTTTTTTTTTTTTTTTTTAATTTTTAGATTTTTTAATTTTTTTTTTTTTTTTTTTTTTTTTTAGCTATGTTGAAGAAGCCAGTTGTAACAGAAGTGAGGACTCCAACAAATACGTGGAGTGGTTTGGGGTTCTCTAAATCTATGCCTGCAGAAACTATCAAGGAACTAAGAAGAGCAAATCATGTATCTTATAAGCCATCTATGACAACTACATATGAGGTATGAAAAAACTATACTGAATGGAAATTTACTTCAAGTGAATGATCCAGTTGTTTCTCTTGAGAGATGTCTAACTTTTCTAAAAACAAGTTTCACAGATAGGACTTTTAGCTTTCTTCTTTGGGTCCTAAATGTTTTGTAGGTGAAAAACGTTTGTTATGTAAATATTAAGGCATATTGAACACATTCAGCTCAACACACAATTATGTCTGCTTTTTAAGTCTTATACTAACTTTATTAGGAGTCTGCTCCTGATAATATATCTGTTTGAAAAAACTTAAAACAACATATAGGACCAAATGTCTCAATCGTTGTAGACAAGTGGTAGACATTTTGTAACCTAATTAAAACATTGTGTATATATAGATAAACTATATAATGTGAGTCACCGCATGATGGAGCAGAATGTTAGAATAAGAAATGGGTGTAGCTCATGTTATCTTCTGTTGATAAAGCTGTAGAAGTGGAAGAGTTTTCTCTATTTGCACTGTTCACTTGGCCCAGAAATTTCACAGCGAGAAGTCAGCCACAGGTCCAGCAAGTCTCTCTAGATTCCCACCATAGGAATCTTGCAGGGAATTCCTTACTTTCCTTTTCAAAGGTGCTCTGAATCGCTTTATGGTGCTTTTACTTGCTGAAATCTTTCCCAGATTCTATAGAGACACCTTTTTCCTCTGTCCTACTTACATAGAGTGTAAATAGTATGTTTCTTCAGGAATGGGACTTCATACAAATTTTCTCTAGGATGTATCTAACTTTTAATGCAAAAGAAATGTTCAACCATATTAACAATATGTCTTCGTGTTCCTCACTTGACATCTGAAATTTTTGTGTCATTCAACTATATGTAATAGGTTTGAATGCACATAATATATGCAATTTATTTAAATAAATATAATGAGGTTTCAGGAATAACTAGGAGGAGAGAAAAAGCTACAACCAAAATCTGTGAATCATTGTGGGGGCTTTTTGGTTTAGTTTTTTTTTTTTTTACATGCTTTTCTATACTGACTGACCTGGGGTGGGGTTTTCCTCCAGACCATGATGGTCATCTGTAAGACTTGTAGTCAATTCCTGCTTTTCTTAATTTGTTGAGTTGTAAAAAACATAGCTCATATCTTCAGGTCTTGGCAATGATAAGGAGCTTTTGCCTTCTTACTTCAGTGGTGTCAGTTTTCCTGAATGGCAGAGAAGATTGCTGCCTCCTAGGCTGTGTTTTTTTTTAAATTGGAATCTGATGCAAGTGTATAAAATTAACTTGCTCATTTGGTTACACAACTTTTACTCATGTAAGTGTGTGGTATCAATAATGTTAATCTCCTTTCAGGTACATTCCCACCCAGTTCCATAGTTAAAAGCTGCTGTCAGGGAATACCATTCCCTTATTTTGGAACATTCAGAACTGATAATTAGTACTTTATAAGAATATTAAAATGTGCTAAAAAATATAATCTGAATTCACAAACCAGTGTGGAATTATTGTTGCTGTACCGGGTACAATAGTCAAGTATTTGGGTACTCGATCCAGTTGCCTTCAGATAGATGTTATGTTCTCTTCCCTCTGAAGGAGTGTAGTTGGTAGACTGCTTTGTCTAGAATTCATGTGGGAATTTGATAGGATGGAATGTTTTGGAAACAAACTTAGAAATCCTGAGCAAATTATTTTGAAGCATGGTCTTTAAGTAACTTCTGCTTAAAATCTGTAAACTGCAAATGTTTTAAGCACACCTGCTGTTTTTGTGTCCAGTTTGTGATTATTTGGCTATTGATCAACAGCCAAAGGAATGTTTGCAAGAATTAAAGGCTGGATATTTTTAACTAAGCTGTTTCAAAGAAAACATCTGAGTCACAATGAAACTTTTGTTTACTGCCCAAATTCTCTTTTTGTGAATTGCAGGGTTCATCAATGTCTCTCTCTCGGTCCAACAGTCGGGAGCACCTGGGAAATGGCAGTGAATCTGATAACTGGAGAGACCGTAATGGACTTGGACCCACAGCTCATAATGAATTTGTCTCTTCAATTGGCAGCCCCAAGCGAAAACAAAATAAATCAGGTTAATTTCTTAACATCTTAAACAAAAAAATCATATTGATATCAATGAATATTTATTTGAATGTTTCTTGGCATCATTAGGGATTTAAAGTACCAACAATTATAAAGTAAACTACTTTTACAAATTGAAAAGTGAAAGCATATGCAGGATTGTATAACATGATATACAAATAATGGTCCAAAAGGAAAACTTTTAAGGAAATCCTTTAAATGTTAAGACATGCTTGTTGAAAGCTCTTTGCTGTCTTGGAAAGGGATTTTCAAAGTTCACTGAAAACAGACCTATATAAAAGCTTATTTCTAGACTGTCATTGTTCTGTTCTGTTACCAATACAACAGCCAGGTCTTTATTGGACTATTTGCTGCTCCCTGGTGAAGTCATAATCTGTGCTGACACTGAATTTTAAAGCACAATTCTCTTTATGTTGCTAAGAAAAAGGCTATCCATATGTTTGGCATGGCCTAGCACATGATTTTAAACACTGATTTGTGTGGATATAGGCTATAAATTTTGTAATTACTTTTTAAATAATTGAAACTTAAAAATTAAAGTTTTTCTTCAGTTGATTTTTTTGAATTTTTTTTTTTTTTTTTTTACCAACTTAATATATACCTTTCTGACAGAGAAGTGGAGGTAGGGAATACTGGGCTATACTGAGTGCACTATGGGGAAATAATTACTATGGCTGGCTTTACTTTTTTTGTATTACTTTTCTTACAAATGTGAATTTTCTTACAAATGTATGGGTCTTACAAAGGTGAGATTAGCTGCAAAGTACACAGATAGTATAAGGTGGACATCCAAAGAAAAGATAGCTTCAATTAGAGAAAATATGCATAGTTAGTATACTTGCTTTTTAAAATCAGGAATAATAACATGTTAGTTCAGCTGTGAATGCCTGCATACCATATTCTGCATACCACAGAACAAAAGATATAAAATGTTTCTTTGAAATCGAGCCATTGGGGCTTCCAGATTAATTGGACAAAAATAGAAGCTCTAGGTTAATCAAAATAAATAAGGATTAAAAATGTATTTACATATGCATTAGAAGAAAATTAGAAAAGTGAATACATTTCCTGTAGAGGAAGCTGTTCTCTGGCAGCTGTAGCTTTCCCAGAGTATGAAATGCGTGGAGGACGGACAAAAGACACAGCCATGAGTTTCTCATACAAACATATTTACCTTAATGTATAGGTGGCAGGGTACTAAAATGTAAGTCTTCATTGCCACGGTTGCATAATAATGTTGAATGTCTTTGTTTTAAAATAAAGCTTCCTGAGTGCACCAGTAAGAAGTAGTTCTTAATATTCAGTTTTCAATACATGACACTGTGTCATCTGCCCTGAATTTCTGATCGGGCTTTTTTGTTATTATCTTAATGTGATAGCAGAAAAAGCGAAACACTGCTGTTTAAAGTCTAAAAAATCATTTTAGTTATTGCTTCATTTGTCGAGCTTAATGCTTGCATTTTCAACACTGAATGGCTAACTGTGTTTTAAACCTTTTTCCAAAATGGAGCTAAGGTTGATAGAAATTCCCCAAACTCTGTAAATTTTATCCCAAATGCTTCTGTCCAGCTTGTGCCCAGAAAATAAGAAATGTAGCATAACCACTTGTGAAAAAGTGGTGTTTTTCACATCCTGTTGGTGCTAGATAGTGATGGCCATAGCAGAAATCTCTGTGGCAATCTTAATTTTACTCACTTGGGAAAGTATCCTCTGCCTCCTGCAAGCCTCCTATGTATTCACTGTAGTTCTTTCTTGTGTCTGTAATGACAGAGGGAGCACTCACAGCAGCCTCATTTGCACAAACGCCTGATACACTCCCTGGCAGCTATCCTTTTCTTACAGCATGAGGAAAAATAATTAAGAACTATGTGTCTGTGTACTATCAGTATGCACACACCTAGGAAAGGGGTTGCACTGCTTTTTTCAAGATGTACCTTTTAGATGTGCAATTTAAGATTATATGGTGATCCTATTTCTAGTTTTAGTCTTTTATAAAATTACTGCATTTATTATTTTTGTCTGTATTATACTAAAGAGCTAGCCAAATGATGTAGCTGCTATGTAGTTCCTTTACGAGGAATTGCTCCGGCATGGTTTTCTCTTCATCCAGACCAGAAAGGGCTGGTTGCATTTGTGTGCAGTGGGTGTTTTCCAAAATATTCACCAGAAAAGAAGAGGTGCCTTAAAAGGAGGAAAAGCAACAGCACCTCTTGCAGTTCTTTCCCCTGTATGGGTTCCTGACTTCTATCCATGTGACATTTTAATAGTGTGATTTTATTGCTTAAAAGACTTACCCGATTATCTTTTCATAGAAAACAAAAACTTTCCTTTATGCTGTTTATTCTGTCAGACCACTGAGAAACTTTTTTTCCTGAATAATAAGCATTTAAATGTTTTGTCCATTTAATGATCTGAGTACAATATTGATATGACAGAAAACTGCACTTCTGTGATGTGTCTAAAAACTGTACTTCTCTTTTAGCTGAACACTATCTCAGTAGCAGTAATTACATGGACTGCATTTCCTCGCTGACAGGAAGCAATGGCTGTAACCTGAACAGTTTGTTCAAGGGATCTGATCTGCCTGAGCTGTTCAGCAAACTTGGCTTGGGCAAATACACAGATGTATTCCAACAGCAAGAGGTTAGTGTTCATTCAAAAGACACCTTTGTGTTTGTAGCATGTTTTCCAGCAGTATTCTCTCGACCAAAGACACTAAGAAGTCTGCTTTGTGACAGGATTCTCATGAGCTGTTCTTTCAAAGCTGTATTATACATCTTTCAATTTCCAGACAGCCAGCCTGGACGTGAGTACTATAAACTTTCCCTGTGCTCCAGTTGACTGACTTTGACTTCCACAATTGACTTCCACTCCCAACTGAGAGATGTGGTCAGTCATCTGTGTGATTTCCTCCTCTGCACCAACTAATTTCAGTTCAGTCCAAGTGATAGTATTTCATATCCACAGAATACTATATAGCTAGAGTCAACTTGGTTATCTGCAGGTAATTTATGCCAGTGATGAATTCAACTGTGTCACAAAAGTACAGGAAGCCCAGCTGCAAGACTTGCAGGCTTAGATGTAGAGTCCCTGAGCTTGTTCTGAAAGTACTGCTGTATGTGGGAAGTGTATGTCTCACACTGCTAGAATGGGATCTACTAAGGAGCAAAACAGAGGTCCATGTGGATTGTGTCTGTATTTCATGTGGTACATGGGGAGGACCATAGTTAGATTTGGCACCTGTATGTTTTTTCCCCAACAGACCACGCAAAGTGAGTTTTTGCACAGATTGACATGCTATTGAGAACCATGAACATGTTCATGAAGTGCAGACTCCAAGAGGATCTTCTATTCGTATTGCTTGAGTTGCTTTGGTGTGTCAATATTTAGCTTCAGATTTGCTTTCATGAGACAAAAAGTCTGGACACCACAGCACATTCAAGTGTGTACTACACTATTTCAGGGATAGACGTGGAGCAAGTTTGTACCTTCTTCTGCGCAGTATGTCAATTATATATATGCTCTCACAGAATTGTTCTGAGTCCACTCAAGTGTATTGCTGCCGTCTCAATCTGAGGGCAGTTTCCTGCTAGCATTTCCTGTCTCTAATCATGCTGCTTAAAGGCTGTGGGGTCAATCTTCAATCTGAACAAATCCAGCTGTGTCTCAATTCTGTGTATGATTCATCAGGTTTATCTTCCATAATACCCATATTGTCCAGTCATTAATCTTTTCCTGTCATCTTAGCCACTGTCATAAAAAGGTGAGATGTCTGTTGATTTCTAACACATGATGGCTTTTGTTTGATAGGTGGGGTTTTCTTACCACAAGAGTTGCTGATTATGTGTGAGATGAGTCAAGTAGTTTCGCCAGAGTGAATTTTCTGTTATGTTTCTGAATGGTATTGGGAGCAAAAAGAAAACCAAAGCATACATGGTTGCATGCACTTTGGAATGCTCAGTGCTGTAACTCAGCTATGTCACCAGTAGTTGAGCAATCATCCTCTTCTAACCTACTACAGTCTGAAGCACTTGTAGATATGTTACATGTCTACAGGCTCACATACCTGGCTATTCCTAGGTACACTGTAGCAGTTGTTGTAAACAGGTGAAATCTCAAGTCACAGCAAAAAAAAAAAAACACTAATTGATCTTCTGTGCTTTTCTTAAACTGCTAACTTTTTAGTTTCTTTTTATCTGCCAGAAGTGTAAAGTAGTAAATTGAGTAACTATGTGAACAAGCCACTAGAAAGCAAAGATTGCAGTTTACATGCAAAGAAGAGGTTGGCAAAGTAAGTGTAAAATGCAGTAGGAAAAAAACCTGAAAGTATTCTGAACCACATTTATGGCTTACTACTTTTGGGGAGAGACTTGTTTTGTGTAATTTTCATGTTTCTTTTTACTCTAGATTGATCTGCAGACATTCCTTACTCTTACTGACCAAGATTTGAAAGAGTTGGGAATTACCACTTTTGGTGCCAGAAGGAAAATGCTGCTTGCAATCTCTGGTAAATAACACGTTATCGTTCATTGGTTTTAAGTATTGCTTGTATTCTTTCCATTTGAGTTGTGTGTTTACAGTTGGCAAAGGATCTTGGAAAGACTGAAAAATAAGAGTCTAGTGCACAGAGGTCATTTTGGCTTGACCCTCATCAGAAGGTGCTTAAAACCATGTTACACAGAGCTTTCACATTGCCAATAATAAAACTTCAGTAAGAATTATAAGACTTCAGTAATATTTCAGTTGCATAGTCCTATGTCCCCTTGTAAAGTTAGACCTTGGTAGAAAGTTTGTTTCACAGCAGGTTGTGAACTTTGTTTTATGTCCCAAAACTATAGGTCGCAGAAGCTCTGGGATTACAGGCTCTGTAGAGTCTGAGTGACACTGGATACCAGTCAGGACTGGCATTTTTAAGCTTTATTGATTATCAGAGTAATCAATAAAGTCTTACTGGGAAAAACAGCCTGATTGGGTGGGGTCTTTGGGTTTGGTTTTAGAGTTTTTTGGGGGGTTGATTTTTTTTTTTTTTTTTTTTGCTTGGTTTTGCAAATTTAAGCAATGCATCACTGGACCTTTTTGCCAGTTACAGTAGATAGGATGGATGAGATTCATATTGCATAGAAGGGCTCTGTCATCATTGTGTAGGCAATGAATCTGTAGCAGAGGAAGAATTTTCTGCAGATACTTCATTGTAACACTAGATCACTTTTCTCCCAATTGCTTCTCCTGCTGATGATGTTAGTGAAGATTTTTAGTAAGTTTAAAATAGTGGCATAAAGAGCTTAAAATACAAAGTATGTAGTTCAATAGCAATCATGAAAATCTATGTAATCTTTCAGTGATTTATATTTATCATGGAGTTTGTTTACAAGAATAGAAAAGTGGGGAAAGGAAAAACATTCTGGATGAGCAACTGCTAATACAAGCTTAGGGTGCATGTGTGAGTGAGAGGTGAGCATCTGTTTTTTTTCTAGCAGTCCTTATTAAAACATTTTTCTAGTGTTGTTAAAATAAAGAATTGTGCTTTATGAAATAAACAAGATGATAAAAAGCTTTTCTGTCACCTCAGTTTACATCACATGGTCTGTGTGCCTCTTCAGGAGGATTGCAGCCTTTGAGTACTATAACAGAACCTTTTTAAAGTGTTTTAGTCAGACCAATTTGATCTAAAGCAATGTTGCAAAATATTATATACTCCACACTGTATCAGTGCCAAATGAGAATTGCACCAAATAAAGGTTGCATCCCAAGCAGCTTCTGTAAGCCTTAAGCTGGCACTCCTGCTATGCTGTTGAAATCATTAAATTGAGTGAGTACTTCAGACATTTTCAGTTCGTACTATGTGACATATCTTGTTTAAATAGAAGTTTTGGTTTGGGCTTAGATCAAAATATTAAAATTCACTTCTGATGAGAGCTTTTTGTGTGTGTGTGACCTTTATAGAACTGAATAAAAACCGAAGAAAGCTGTTTGACCCATCAAATATACGTGCCTCGTTCCTGGAAGGTGGAGCTAGTGGAAGATTACCGCGTCAGTATCATTCGGACATTGCTAGTGTCAGCGGTCGCTGGTAGCAGTTAAATTGTGGCTCAGAAAGTCAGCTGTAAAGATGGGCATGGCAATCCTGTGGACAGCCTTCACTGCACACCACCTCTGCACTTTGGGAGTTTGGGTGTCAAGGACCGAAGCATTTTATCTGCACAATTCTGTGCCAAAAAACAGAGAAAACACATTTTGCCTGTTGTCTGTCAAACACCAAACATGGGTTGTTACTTCATGTAGATTGGACAGAATTTGCAATAATAATAATAATATAGGGTTCTTTGTTTAGTATTTTATTGCCTGTAACTATAATGTATGCACTGAATTTTTATCTTGTCGAATGAAGGAAGAATGAAGAGCTGGGATGCCAGAGAGCATAGATTTTGGTTTTATCGAGATGGATTTTTCTGGTACTGCTTAAAATAATTATTGGGGTCTTTCTGCACTTTACATGTTCTGATTTCTTGTCCTGTGGAAATCTATTTCTTTCATTTCCATATCAGTTTTTGTATTGGCACTAATCGAATTTTTTTCAGGTGTTCCTACATTAAGTTACATCTCACTATAATGGTACTAGAAATTGTTTTTTCTGCAGATCTTTTCCCCCGTCTCTGTCTCCCAGTAGTTATCTGAAGAGATTGTTCCAAAATCAAACCACTTGGTAGTGGACCAGTCCTATTATGCTGTTATGAAGCAGTGTAATGCTGCTTGCAATAATACTCACTGTAAGAGATGCAATGAAAGACCAAAATGGACTTTGCAATATTAATCCTTCATAGTCATATTTAACTGCTACCTGTTATGCTAAAAAATTGTTTTAATGGTTGTCTCAAAGAAAAGGGCTATTTTTAGTACCCTGCCACTAAAGGACGCTTATTTATATCAGACTTTTATTTTTAGATTCTATACATCTACAGTACATAACAGATTTAAACTGATCTACTGCAGATTTATGGTAGAGAATGAAAGGCATTCATCAAACTAGAGCTTTGGGCTGTCAGTTTGATTAAATGGACAACTAATCTCATTTGACAAGACAGCACTGTTGCCATTTAATAAATGACACATATTACTTACATGACTATGCATGCAGCAATTAAGTGACCTACATAAAATAGGTGTAATAGCATCTGTTTTGTTCAATCTAGATTTGTAATTGTCAGCTGCAGAAGTGTTTGAAACCCTAGAGACGAACTATTTCTGAAACAAGTTATGTTCAACAGAAAGAGTCCATATTATAAGTGGCTAGAGCGAAATATTGCATTCTTATACTGTGAAAGTCCAAATAATTTGGCACTATTATTCCTCTGTCTTTACAAATGACTTGTTATGAATTTATGAAGGATTCTGATATAATGAAGGAATTCATAAAGTGCCTCTTTCTGCAATGCAATATGAAGTTTCCAAGCATTAATTTGTTGAAAAGCATTCCCATGAGAAATATTGTGAATTACCTCTACTGTAATGTATTATTTATGTTCAGTGTACAAGCCTTTTGAGATGGACATAAACCACTGTCAAGTGCTCTTAACAGAAGGCATTAGAGTAACAATTACAGTAGTTGGGGTTTATGGAAAAATGGTGTGAGAACTAATTTTGACACTTTCCATGGTTTATTCTTTCTTGTAAGGTGAGAATACAAAATGATGTCTAGAGAAATTTGCACACAGAAAGGGAATTTAAAGGAATTATTACTTGAGGGCATAGATGATCAAGCAATAATATAAAGTCTTTTTGTGATTAGCAAAGAATAACTGCTCAGTACTCATTTCAGCCATATCTACTTAATGGTGTATAACCGGGTGACTTTCCCTGTAGATCAAGTAGTAGTTAGCTTTCTCTGGTTTTAAAAGTTGTACTACAGATCTGAATGGATAAAGCTGAATCCTCTGTGCACACAGTTGTTCACAGCAAAGTTACTCTGCTCAAATGCCAGAAGTCAGTATCCACATATCTCTGAAATACTTGTGTGTTACATGGGTAAGAGCAACTTCATGAAAACCCTCGTGGAAGCCACAACTTCTGATTCTACAACTACTTACACTTGTGCTTATTCCTAAGCATGTAGGTAGTTCCATTCAGATGGCCTACTTACATGCTTACAGATAAGCTGTCTATTAAATGTTTGCATTTGCAAGACCAATGTTTGCAAATTGAATTATATTCAGTCATGTTATTTTTATAACGCATTTTTAATAATTTCTTAATAATAATGAAATAAATATTCAGCAACACTTTGTACAGAATTTTCTGCAACCCCTTCTTGCTTATTTTGCCTAAACTTAAAACTGTCAAAGCCCCTTCACACTCTTAGATTTATTTTTTTTTTTTAGTCTTTTATAAGTACATACCATGTATCCAGAGAGTACTATACTCAGAAACTGATTTTATTACAGTATTAAGTTGATGTGGTCTTTGGCTGAGCAGTGATTGTATCTACACCAAGGTGAAAAATTTCCCATTAACAACATTATTTTTCAATAGGGCTTCACACAAGAGAAGAACGCACTGGAAGAATAAAATTTCTCACTTATTCTGATTCCACAAAGGGAATATGACAGTACAGTGACCGTATTGTTAGTGTTATATTATGCACAAATATTTGACTTGCTACATAAAAACATTAGTTTTAAATCTGTGCCTTAATAGTGACCAGTTATCTGTAAATATAGAGCAGATACAGATTGTATTTTTGTGGGTTGTATCCTTTTTAGGGATTATTTTTTTTTTTAATAAAATGAAATTAAAACATTAAAAATGGGAATTTTCAAAACTAATCAATGTTGCATAAAATAAATTTATATAACTCCCTTGTATTCTGATTGGTCAATGAAATACTTTTTATATAGACCCAGTTCCAGGGATGCTTGCTTTGTTAATAAAATATAAAAAGCATTATTTAACATAACTGCAACATGTTTCTTTCACGTGCTAAAGCTCTGTGTGTTTTACTGTTCTTCATATATCATATACAGTATGTTTGGCTTTTCCTAAAGAAAAATGTTTTCTTTTCCAAAGAATACATCTGAAAAATTAGCATGAAAGGAGCTAAAGTATATCAGGTTCAATTCATAGCAGATTTTAATGGTTTGGCTTACATTAGTTTTATTCTTTCTTTGGTTTTCCCATTTTCACTACTATATGTTTTGTTCTAGTTAGCAGGACAGTTATGTGTTCTGTCATGATTGGCATTATACTATCACTGCCAGTGTAGAAGTGAGAAAAAAACACCAATAGGGATTCTTCATTTGGGATGCTGGCCCTGTGACCAGACAGAATTTAGTGGGAAGCAAGGCTTTCACACTGAAGTAATATGTACACAATGTTACATTAGTCCTGTCTGTTTCCTTGACATGCAGTGGTACAATTTTAGTATTACTTACTACCTCCTTCGGTGAATTCAGACATTTCTTTATTCCATGTGTCTTTGTTAACTTTGTTACACACACAGGTCTCCACTTGAAATTACACGATTCCTGGCTCACTGACCTTTTAAAAACCTGTGAGTTATTTTTCTGAATACCTATGGAGAATTGCAGATGCAGGAACAAGTCTGGGAAGGGAACAAATCAACAAACTCTTCTGTTAAGGGCGATTGAAGGGTGTGGTGCTGAGTACCAATTTACAAGGTGTTGGCATAGAATAAGTGGAAATTGCACAGGCAGGTAGACTTGAAAACTGTGTAGTGTTTCTGGTGGCTGAGCAATAGTGAATTAGAGAGGTCTGAAAAAAAGATTCTTTCCTTTGTGGACTGTTTTGAGAATACTGCTTCCACCTTGTGTCTTCAGTCAGCAGGGTCATAAAGATGATGTAGAAAAGAGGAGCAATGGTGATGGAGTGTCAGAGCTAGGTAGCCACTCTCCTTGTGGTGCAAGCAGCATTCTGAGCAGCTGACATGGCACAGCATGAGCAGGTTTGTTCTCTGGGCAAAGAGGTTTCACCACCCAGGTACTCCTCACCTCTCTCTGCTACTGGTCAGAAGATCAAAACTGGTGATTTCCAGTCTGAAGAGGAAGATGTCTATGAAGAAGTGTTTTCAATACCCAAAACAGATGGATTCTTCCAACTGTGTAAAGGTTAAAATTGTGACATCTGTCCTTACTCTTTGACCCCGCTCCAATAAATGCTTGGTGGAGGAGACTTTTTTTTTTCCCAAAACTCTGGAAACCATGGTTACAAAAAGTGTATGAGTGCCATTGCTGGCTGGTCAGGAAAGGTGTGGTACACAAGGATGTTCAGAAATATGTGCTTGTACTGTGAAGTAAGCTAAGAAGTATTTGATTCCAGACAAGTCTGGACACTGCTGGAGTTACCTTTTAATCTTGAAGAACCAGCTTGCTTTGTGTCACAGACACATCTGAGTAAAATAGAAGTTGGGCTTTCGTTTGGAGTTGCTGCATTTGGAGGATTTAAGGAGATAGAAAAACAAATGAACTAGAAAATTTTGCAATATGCATCATTGGTGTTTGGCAGCGTTTTTGAAAGTGGAGACCTGTAGGGACATGCAGGCAGCTGGGGAGAATGTTTACAAGATGCTTCAAGTAGTTAAAAGATAAATGAGTTCTTATTTTGAGTAAGGGTAGTTGTGAGCAAGGAATATATTGTAACCTGAAAAACATAAAATTCCCTTTTTTGCAGATGATGATTTGCATTGTATTAAAGAAAATTTGGGGTTTATCTTTGTTACCTGTGTTACATGGAAGGGACTTTTTATAGGGTAACCAGTTTTAATGTTACATGATATCATAAATCAACGAAAGAAATCTTATAAATCAAAGCAAAGGTGTAGAACAGTAATTTTTGCCATTTTTGAATATTGACACTGATGTTAAGAAGAGCTGATGGTTAATTAAGAGGATTTTTTCCCATCACTTTGAATAATGCATGCTAAGGAATATGCATATTAAGGAACAGACTTCAATGTTAACTTACTGTGATAAGGTTTAACAGCAAATGAATGAATGATAAGGGAAAGCAAAAAGCAAGTTTTCAATCTAAAAGGAAAAAAAAGTCATAAATGACCTCACTTGGAGTACTGTGTGCAGTTCTGGTGTCCTCAACGTAGAAAGGACATGGAAAGAAATGGAGCTGTTGGAACAAGTCCAGAGGAGGGCCACAAAGATGATCAGGGGACTGG
>JBAFWW010010154.1:24968-44639 GCA_036873685.1 Agapornis canus | reverse complement strand
TTGGAACTGGATGATCTTAAGGTCCTTTCCAACCCTAACTATTCTATGATTCTCAAGCTGGTTGGTTTGTTTTGTTTTTTAAATAGTCCAGAAAACTTCTTTCTGAACTTTTTGGAATTATATAGATGTATATTAACAATGTATCATTTTGTTATTCCTAGTATTCTTTAGAATATCTTCAGCTGTAATTACGAGAAGTATTCTGTGAAGTTCTTCTGGCATGGGATTGAACCAGAGTAAATATGAATTATGTTGGGAAATGAGGATAGTTATGAAGATACAGAATCTTGTGCAGTAGTCAAAGCAACATCTAGTGTCAAGTTTTTTCACTCTTCTAAGGAGTAAGATTTGGGCAATATTTGCTCTGCTGAGACATGCAGAATGATTCCAGATGTTTGACAAAAAATATGAAGATGAGTACCTTGTGATGGGAATTAACTGGTTTGTGCCAAAACTATGTTGCAACTTCATAGTAAGTAACAGATGGAAAAAGCAAAACATAATATGAGAAAAAGAACCCGATTATATAATGAAGTAAAAATTTGTCACTTCTATAACAATAAGTGATGAATATTTTAAGAAATAATGTTGCCACTAATAACCCTAGGATCAGGAACTGATGTGGATGTTGTTACATGCTTTTGCTATCTTTCATCTGTGAAAGACAGAAGATTTGAAGAGGCCTGAAATGCACATGGCACTAAGTTTTATGGTTCCCACAATTAAAAACACCCATGGAAAATGCAATCTCATACTGTATATATCAACCATGTAGAAGAGAAGTGGAAAAGATGTAAGATTTGGGGGTTAAGGTTAACAAGAGACCCTCAGTACGCAGTAAATCTTGCTGTATGGTCCATGTGAATGTACTAATAGAAAAGGAGAACGGAACCCGTGAATTAATCCATTTTAAAGAAAAAAAAAAAAAGAATCTTTTAAAAGATATAACAAAATATTCACAGCCTCTTCCTCTAGCAGGAGTCTTTCCACCATGCAGAAGAATCTCAAGAGTAAACCTCTACTTTCATGCCAAAGCATGAAAGTGTGAAGATACTATTACATGGTACCAGAAAAATCCTTACTCTGAAATAGCATGAGTGCAGCACTGGATGCTTAGCAATGACAATTCACTAATACTGGTTCTTTTAGTACTGTAACATATTTTTGATGTAATCCAGTATCTAGATATCATTACAAAGCTAACACGTTGAGGAGAAATTGCTACATGTTTGATTTTTTGCTTGGAAACTGGATGGGAGACAACTAGCTAACTAGCTAATCCCTACTGGCCAAGAGAGATTTTTGTGCAGTTGTATTAAAATTGCTGTCCCAACAGTTTCTCCTTGCATCAAGTGGTGACAATAGCCAGCAAGTTGGAATGCTGAATGCAGCTGTCATGTAGGAAGGCTCCTCCTGAGCATGCCTCCAGCAGTGGTTTATCTTCCATCTTCACTGAAAGTGGTTGCAGATGCTCTGCAGTTGACTCAGTGCTTTCTTTCCATTATACTTTTGGACTTCAAATGCTAGAAAGAGCTAACTTTCACATTCTACATGCAGTTTCATGAGCTTTTTGCTTGCACAGGCACAATGTTCACTTCTTTTCCTAGGAGTCAGTGTGGAGAGTATCCAGAACCATAAGTGTGGATGACAGCTTTGAAGATTTATTTTTTTTATATGGATTTAAAAGTCATGACTGAAGACTGGAAATGACACTTCTGGCACAGCTGCCTTTCTTGGCTGCTGGTGGTGTCTGCTCACCTCTCCTAGATCTTGGCTTTTCCATACTTGGCTTGAGTTTCTGCTCTTTTCTGGTGAGAAGTCAAGTTTCAAACAAGTACTGTTGGGAAGTTTTGAAGCATTTTAAATTTTCAGGCAGACTTTGTTTTTTTGTGTTGGACTCAGAAACTCCAGCAGTGAAGGTACAGATGCTAATGATCATCTTTGGCCACTGAGGAATGAAGTTTCTAAGCACAACAGAAAGAGTACATTGTGATTACAAGGCTGGTTTAGATGAGGGCATAATTTTTTCACTTGGGCAGTTATTCATGAAGAACAAGAAAAGGAATAATTTATTTACATATATATACATTATATATGTATATATATAATGTATATATACATTCATGTGTATGATATGTGTGTGTATATATAAAGGGGCATCTGTAAGGATGCATCTGTCCTTTTTCATGGTGTTCTTATTACAGTTAAAATTATTATACAAAGTGGTTCCAGGGCACTTCCTGTAACCAGTAATAAATACATAATTATTCATAGACAGACTCTTTAATGTCCACCCACTTTCTTTTCAACATTAGTTATTGGAGTACAACAGAACTCCTTACTTCCCATCTGTCTGTAATACTTCTTCTGAGGCAAATGATCCATGCCCTTCAGTTGCGTATTAATATGTGGTTATTCTTTGCCCTGGAGCTGCTGCAGAGACAAGATAATGAAAACCCAAAACCAGAACTGCTTATGGTCTCATTCCTAGTGCATCTTCTTGCTGTGTAAATATATTCTACCTCTCATATCAGGAGCTATGAGAGAACTTGTGGGCTAAAAAGACGTCTTGGTCTGCTGCAAACTTTGAAATTCAGTATTTTCAAGTCCTCTCCCTCTTTAATCATTATGTGATGAATTTCTAAGCTTCAAGATGTTTTACTTCTGGTTTTGTCAAGTCCCTTTCAAGTGTATAGCTTTTTTGTGATTATACCATTTATGATAAAAGAAAAATTAAATTGAATACATCAATACATGAAAATGCATTGTATTTTCAGTGTGGTACTAGAAACTGAAGGTTTTGTACCCTTGGTATATTTTGGGTTTAGGTGGAATTTTACAGACATCTCAGAACTTGTGTGTACATAAAACCCCAGAATGTTATGACAAAGAATCATTGAGATTCTGTCCTTTCCGCCTCCTTTCCCAATACCAGATAACAGTGTTTCATCTTACATAATTTTTTTTTTATCAAATTGAGATTTTCCAAGTGCACAAAATTTGGCAGGAGACAAATCAGGCTCTTTATGGTTCCTGAAGGCAGATACTTTTCTATAAACATTCTGGTGTGTTTCTCGTGTGCTAGTCAACATGGGAGGTGTGCAGAAATATGAAAGAGGTCTTGAAAGCTTTCCTGCTTGACCTTTAAGTTCTTCACCAGGTCAGCTTCTCCTTTTGCAATTGTTTTGTGTTTAAGCACAGAAAAGACATGCATGGTGGAGCAGTAATTCCTTCCTCTGTGCGTACTGTAATCTTGCCTACATTTTTTTGAAAATAAATTCTTCAGACTTCTAGACCTGGTAATGTGTTGTAGGAAATCTTTAGTTGCTATATGTTCACCTACTCAGAGATAAAAGCTTGTGCTTCATGATGAACAGGCTCTGAATTTGTGTACTCAAGGGAACAGATTTATGCTCACATTTCACGCTCAATAATGAAAAGGCAGAACTTCAAGACAGTATAAATTTTCAGGTCTTGTTTTTCCCATGTAAACTACTTCTCGCTAAGCTGATGCGAGTTCTTTCAATTCCTGTTAAATGCACTGCCCCCTGATAAGAAGTTATTTGTCAAAACAACTGTTACCATCTATCTCCTGGTGGCTACTCAAGCCTTCATAAGTGAGTTTTAATCCACTGGGACTCAAAACTGAAACCAGTTGTTGTGAATGCTTGCTTAATGGTTTCTTTTTCTTTTGCAGCATTCACAACTTTCATTATGTAATATTCTAATGAACAACTTTTCTACTACAATTTTCTTCTCATTGTCAAGGTATAATATTGCCGTGTTATAAACAAAGTGAGAAGTTGGGTAGTCAAAGATTAATTTGAACAGCTGTTAAGGAAGAGGTGCTGCAACAGCTCTTGAAGGAACAAAAAACATTGCAGACCTTTGCTTTGCCATTTCTTATTAGCTGCAATGATAGTGATTAATGGTTAGAGGAGGAAACCAACTGCACAGTTCACAGTGCATTTTCAGGAGCTTTATCTCAACTGAAAATGGTCGAAGGGAGCATTATGCACCTTTCAAGAAACATAACCAAAGCACTGTTCTGGAGAGAGATGAGGTAGTGTTTCATGAAAGTTTTCAATATCTGATCATGATTTGCCAATTTTTAGTGGGGGGTTCAGTGGTGGTTTCCCTAACCTTACTTTAAATCTAGATGAAGTCAGAATATACTTCCAGCCATTTCTTAACATTAGCCATAGAAATTAAATTAAATCCTATCTCAGATTTTTATAAAAAGATGCTTAGGTTGCAATTAAATCATGCTTTGTTTTGGGTTTTGGTGGGTTTTGTTTTGTTTTTTTTTTTTTTTTTGGGGGGGGGGCTCTCCCTATAAGTTAGTTGCTAACGGTTTTGGGATGCCTGTAATCTAATTTCCACCTTCTCCATGGGCTACCATATAGCTCTTCAGCATCCCTCTGGAAGTGAATACACATTGCTGCAGCAGCACAGGCATTACCCAAGCTCTGAGTGCAGCTTTGCTGTTTCCTTGTGTAGGTGCCTCCCCACCAGCACCACGGGGGAGCTCATTGTCTTCTGCTGATTCACCTTCCCTCTCACTACTCATCTTTTTCAGTGTTTCCAAATAATCTGTCTGGATCACAGTCCCAAGCTGGGTATCTCACAGGACTGCTACGCACTGGTTCTATTGCTGTAATTGGTATTATTAAGTAGGCAAGATGCTAACCCTGTGGTGGGTCAGCAGTGGTCATGTGTCAGGTGCCAGCCCAGCTGCTCTCGCTCACCTCAGCAGGACAGGGTGAAATAAGGTGAAAAATCTCATGGGTGAACATTAGGCTAAGGATACCCTTACTGATCACTGCCATAGGTGAAATGGTCTCAACTTGGAGAAAATATCTTTTATTTATTGACAATTCAAGCCCCTTTGCCCACCTCAACCTCCTTCCTTTTATCCTAACTCCACCTCTCCCTGCTCCTGATGGGCAGTGTTTTCCTGCCCCTCACCTCTGTCTCGGAAGCACTCTTGTGGGGCTGAGGGTAGCTGGAACCTGCTGGAACTGGCTATGTCCCACTTAAGGCAGCCCCAGCCTCTCCTCACAAGTCTCCTCAGCCCTGCAGCTGTCCCAGGGTGTGGGTACCTGGTGCTGCCCCAAATCACTCCCTGGCCCATCCTAGACCCCTCTTGCCAAGATGGGTTTGGGAGCAGCCCCAGCCAGCATTTACAGGATGGTGCTGTCTTGGTGATGATGTTGCCTCCAGCCTGCAACCCCCCTCTTCCCCTCAGCTCAGCACCAGCAGGCCATGGAGCCAAGGCTGGTTGTGCTGGTTTAACACACTAACGTAAGGGTGCCCCAGGTGTAGGGAGCCATTTAGGAATGACAGGTTTGGTGCACAATAAGGTGCACCTGGAGGGGCTACTGGTGAGCAGGTGGGGGCCATTGCTGGTGACAAGCTGCCCTGGAGCCTTTGCTTCCCCAGGCACTGGCTTCATAAGGGCAGGATAAGGCTGCTCAGCATTGTGGTTTGGTTTGTGATTACTGCATGGAGAAGATAACTTCATTGCCAGAAGCTCCAGCCCGAGGCACCCTGCAATGAGGAACACTAGTAAGCAGAGGTGATGCAAGGCAGGAGGAGTGGTGAACTGGGGGTACCCATAAAGGTAAGTTACTTCTTAAAATCTGGTAGAAGCAGCAAGTTGATTGTAAAGCTGCCTGTGGCACAGCTGTGACTCTCTTTGCGGTTGGTTGTATTCATGATGGGGTGCTTCATAGCAGGGGCTTGTGTCTGCTGGCCCTTTAGAAGATATGTTGTCTGCATGTTGTGTCATCCTAGGAGTCTTTGGTGTTTGCCTGAGTGGTTTAGTATCTGTATTAGAACCACAGAAGGATTGTGGGGGATGATTTAGTCTCCAAATGCTTGTTTTCCCTTGTTTTAAAATGCTCTGTAGCCAGACATATTTTGATTTAGCCTCATCCAGGGCTTGGTTTGTGAGGCATAGGTGTAAGTACTTACATTAAATCTAATAGGAACACCCTGAAGGAGGGTCCCCTCCACTGTTGCATGCCTAGACTCCAGCTCTGGGTGCTGCATGGGCCGAGACAGTGTGTTTCTGTGTACAGTACTACATGTTTTTAAACTGCATTCCAATGTGATAAGTTTTGTGATGAATTCAGGGTTTGACTTTGGGAGAAAGTCATGCGTTATTCACACAGGTTAAAAGTCATCCAAATCACAGCTTAAAGTAAGCTGTTTTGTAAGAAATAAGTTTGGGGTAGACAGCTGAATATATTTAGTTCTTTAATATCTATATAAATATGACCTTGCGTATTTATTCCTTAATCTGTGCTGATTTGTTATGTTCGTGTGAATATAAGAGCAATCAAAAAGCAGCCATGATTCATATGCATGATATTTTTAAACATCTGACAAAGGAATTGCTTTCCGTTTAGAGTCACCAATGTTTTTGTGAGGCATGGGAGTAAGTATGATAGCAGATGGCAAAAACTTCCAGCAACAGGCAGTGTGACATCTAAGCAGAGCTTTCCCAACACCCCTGCTGTGGCAGCAGATGGAGAGATTGGCAAGTAGGGAGGATGCTACTTTTATAGCCTGCAGTGCTTCAAAAGATGGGCTTTGCCGGGTGAGCTGGGGCTGGCAGAGCTCAGCGAGCTGCACAAGCCAGGGCTGAGGGAAGAGTAACAAATGCTAAGGCGATGCCAAAGGCACCACAAAAACAAAGCAGAACTCCTAATGGTGTTTTGAGGTTTTTCCTTGCTTTTGACCTTTTATGACTTTTTCTAAAGCAAAATATTATGACTTTTTCTAAGACAAAATTACAGCTTTCCATCAGTCTGCACATGCGTGCACATGCACAAGGGTGTTTCAGCATTTTGTCAACATTTGCAACACTTGGAAGCTTCAAAGGCTTTTTCTTGTTTCTCAGACAAATAGAACTTAAATACATGAGCGCATCGTTCAGATAGTTGCTGTCATCTGCAGTGTCTAAATTAATACCTAATTGTGCTAGAAAATGAACCCACCTTTTTTCTGCTACTTTAATTTTTCAGACATGGTAGAAAATTAATTTTATGAAAACTTGTAAGTTGTTGTTTTGTATCATGCATTATCCACACCATTATGATTTGTCTTTTTTTTACAACCTGTTTTCGCTCAACCAGTTCAAAATCATAAACTTTACCATTTTGCTATAAGCAGTCGCTACAGTGCTGCTATTTGCACTGCAGTTCTAGTGGCCAGATCAGTACATGAAAATCTTCAATTCTGGGGCTTGTGTTTACCCAGTTATTATTTTTAAGGTGCTTTAAAATGATATCTTCATGTAATTAAAGATACACCTGGGTTTTGCAGCAGAGTTGGACTAGATGACCTTTGAAGATCATATTTCAATCCAAACCATTGTGTGACTTCCTTACCAACTACAACACACAAATTTCCAAAGGCCTCCAAATAAATAATTTTTAAAATTGAGGGGTTTTAAGGACCTGTTGATTGATTGTGGGGCTGAATAATAAATTTTAAAGGAAAACCATATACTGCATTTTCGTATCTGCTTCTCAGGGTTTGCTACCAGCTTGTGGAAATAAAAAATGCTTCTTCAGGTAGCTATGGGGCTTGCATATTGAATAGACATGGATTTCCTAATGCAGCTGCAGAGAAGTGTGCTGGGACTTCACAGTTGCTCTGGTATGGTGCAATGAGAACTGCACAGCCACTGTGCTGTTAGACTGGTATATGGGAGGCTAAAGAGTGTCTGGTGTCAGAAAGGAGCACAAAGACAGCTGCAGCTCAAATTTAAGTCAGAGGCAATAAAAGAAACCTCCCTGTGAGTTGAGTAATCATTAAAGTGAAAGATTTTCTTCCTTTGTGCGTAAAGCTAGAGTATTGTGCTCTGTGGGTTGTTAGCACGATACACTTATATCTAGCTGAAGTTTTTGTCTGAGGACAGTGACCTACGAATTGTATTTTTAAACCTGCCACTGAGCTTTGATGTGCCCAGAGGCACTGTCTGGACTCATCAGGAATCGTGAAGCAGCTGTATTTCATAAGAGTCTGGAAACTTGACAAGTAATAGCCTCACAAAACAACATCATTCTGGCTGAAATTATAAACTTCATTAGGCCAATATAACTACACGTACTAAAGAATTTAAAACATACTTTTACAAGATTACATAAAAACATCACATGCTCACAGGCCTTAACACTAGTGAAGTCTGAGGGAAAATTACCTAGTGGTTACTAATCTTTCTTCCATCCAAAGAACATCAGTGCTGTTGACTGTTACTCTCTTACTTTTTAACCAAAGAGAAGAAAATAGGTTAAACTTTTTAATTGCGAAGACACTTCAGTACTACAGAACTGTGTTTTTTATATGGTTTGTGGAAATGCAGTAACTTTTTATTTGCTTTTTTAATTGAGCATATGATGTACCTTCAGGAAGGTAGGTAGAAGACTTGAGACAAGGTTAGCAAGTAAATGACCAGTATTTCTGTGAAGGTTGTATTGTGTTCTAAATAACCAGCTCTAGAGAAGCAGTTTTTTGAGAAGTCACAGCGAGTTGATGGTGATGGTGTTCTGAGTATATTTATTCCTTCTTCTATGTGTAGTTAATGTTGAATCAAATGTAGCATTGGAAAGGGAAGATTTAGTGCCTCTCTTATTGTTTGCACAAAAGCTTAATGTAGATTAAGTGTTTTGGCTAAAGCTATTAAGTGTAAGTGGGGTTGGTTTTGGGGCTGTTGTTTTGTTTTTAAACCACAGAAAAGTATTCTTTGTATGCATCTGTGAAACTGGGATTCCACTGCAGGTTTCTTTAGCATGCTACCTTTTGACCTGTTGCATGTTGGAAGATAAGCTGATCATTCATCTTTAGAAGTCCTGAAGCTGCAGAGGGGAATATCTTCCTCATAATATATGATAAACATATTTGTACTCCACAAGCAAGGCAAAGAGGGAGAGATAAATCTTTTATAACTCCAGTGTACTGCACAAATACTTTAGCTGTATGCACCAAAGAAAGCTATTTTGTAAAGCAGTGCTAGGCTGAAGCAGGCAATGGCATACCTGAAAACAGCTTCACTGGGGTAGGTTAAGGTCCATCTTCTCCAGGACTGTGTTGCTAAAAGCCATGAGTATCCCCCAGGATTTTCTCCTGGGCTCCCCCAGGTTACTCGGAGGCTTTGACACAACAGCTTTCAATTTGATAGCTATGTTGAGAACATGGAAAAAAGGTCCACCATTTCATTTTATAAATGCCATATTTTTGTGTGTGTGTGGGGAGAACACAGCCTGGGTACACACCTGGGGCAGCCCAACCCTTTTGAGGGTGTCTGTGCCTCCCTGCCTGCTTTTCAGGTGGGGCAAATTTCCACTGCTTGCTGCAACCTTAACTTAGCATCTTCAAACTTGTGACTTTTTGGTGGTTTAGGGCTTGGGATGGAGTTTTGGGGGTTTGGATTTTTTTAATGCATCTGAAAATGTTAACATTACTTCTTGATCTACCCTAATATTGTCTGAGTTCACAGGAGTGACTGTGTTAGTTGGGGGGGTAACGTTATCCCTATGTTTCTATGTTGTCTGTGCAGTAAACAAAAGAGGTGAAATAAGCTCTTCAGTGGCTCAGGCCATACTCATCCCTTGATGATACAGGTTGCAACACAATTCACCATGATGCTCCCTTGGTACAACGCTGGGAAAAAAATGTTCTCTTTTGCTCCCCCCCCCCCCTTTTTTTTTTTTAAGGAGAATGCTGGTTCTGTTCTTAAACTCTGCAAGTTGAACCCTGTGGGATGAAGTCATCAAGAGAAAGTTCTTGTTTTCCTGTATCTGTTTTCCTACACAACATTGTTGCTTTATTATTTTTACCACAGAAGGCATGTGTTTTTAGGTCTGATGACTTGTATTACGTTAGGAAACCCTCCCACAGAACAGACCTTACTAAACATTGTTTGTTGACTTACGGGAACAAGATCATTCCTGTTGCTCCATGCTGACCTTCGGAAAGGGGCTGACATTTGTGTGTGGTAGCCACAAGCTCTGGGAGATGGGGACAGCTCAGTCCCCTTCCTGTCTCCAGAGGCAAACAAACAACAAAATAACAATGCTGTTGTCTGAAAAGGGCCTTTCTGTGTTAAAATGAATAGCAAGACAGCTTTGAAGAGGCATCACCTCTACTAAATAGGTGTTTGCAGCCGGAAGGCTCCTGAGAGCCTCTCATGCAAGCACTTAGGGAGTAAGTAGTATGTCTCTGTCAGCCTGCCTGAAAGAATCAGGGCAGGAGTATCTGATTGAAAAACAAACAGGCACTGACTTCCTGTCATCCTAATCCCCATCCACAAAAAAGAAGCAAAACACTGGGGAGGGGGGAGGATCTGGCGTCTCCCCAAGGAATGCAATAATCCCAAACATGGTGTGAGAGCACTTTTGTGATCACACCCTGGCTCTTGCTCCCTGCAGCTGCTGCCAGCTCCACTCCTACACATGCTGGGTCTCGGAGGTAATGTGAGTCTGGATGCTGGACAGTTAATCAACTGCAGGAAAATTAACGTTTTGGAGACCACTCTTCTGTTGCGAGGTGCTTGCTGTTTAATAAAATGCAGGACGCTGCCACGTATCACATACTTACAGGACGCTGCTGGCTGCCTGCTCGCTTGGCTTTCAGTTTTGGCTGTGGTTTAGCATTTCTCGATGTTGGATTTCTCTCTTCTGTAGCTATTGCCAAAGGGAGGATGGGCTGCGCAACACTGGCAAAAGCAGCTGAAGTCCAGCCCTGACTGCCCTGTGTTTCCTCCAGGGTTAAGTGCCCTCAGGAGCAGCATCCTGTTGTCCTTGGGTGTCTATGTGCAACTGGGAAAAGCACTTGCAATGAAGATATTGCAGTCTGAACAGTCCTTGTGAGACTGCTTTAAGGAGAGGGACGAAGGGCCATCTGCTAAGGTGTGCACAGGTGTTTCTTATGGTGATTTCTGTGTAATGAGAGGCTGCAAAGCTTTTTGCCAACAATGGCTATAAACTTGCAGAAGTGGAGCCAAAATGCCCTCCCCTGGTGATCTCCTTTAAGGACAAGGATCTTTGGAAGGTGTGGGGAGGCTTTTCAAAACAAACCTGACAACAATGGTGGGGTGGTGGGGTTGCTCCTAAGAGCAGAGCTCTGGAACAAACACAGGCCAACCATGTAGAAGAGAGGAGGTCTGGACACAAATCTAATATCTTAGGCTGTCTGCACTTGTTCAGGACCCTGGAACATGAAAGTCAAGCCACCCCTAAAAATGTCTTGAAGACATTCTTCTGCTTAGACAGAAATCTCCATTACTTTACCTTTTTATAAGTCATTTAAATAGTCTCTTTTCCAGCTCCATGGCATTTGAAAAAAGGTAATAGTAATTTTGTTTGCTCCTTTGCAGTTTCTTACAGGGCTTGGTAGCTCTGCCAGCCTTCATTCTCTCAGGCACTGATCTCTGTCTTGGTAAACACCCACAAATTCATCTTTGGAAATGTAATGGACTAAAGCTGCTCTTGTGAAAGGTTTTGTTGTGATTTGGGGGATTTGTTTTCGAGTATTTAGAGTGATTTTAGGAACATGAGGAAAAAATATCCACATAGTATATAATTTCATTGACCTTCACCTTCAGAAGGGTCCTTTTTGTGCATACTGGTGGAACAGCTGGAGAAGCTCTCACCAGCCAAAAAGCTGCTTGCTATCAAGCAGTTGGGACGGCACAGGCAGTGTGCTGTGCACTGGGGTTATACTCTCAGACCAGAACAGGAAGCTGCAGCCCAGAAAAGAGCAGAGGCATGTGGCTGGAAGAGATATGTGATTTTAGGCTTGTCCAGTAACAACTGAAGTAAGTTTTTAGAGGGAGGGGTGATTTTGCAAAAGGAAATCACTCTCCTCCCACCCACTGCATGAAGGCAGGCAGATGCAGGGAAGGGTGGCCAGACAGAGGCAGAGAAGGAGAGGATGTTTTGTACTGACATAGCAACAGAGCTGTCTGAAAAGCAGCAGAGACTGTCACTGTTTCAAAATAAACAGATGACTCTGGATACAGGAGAAAGTAGAGCAGCTCCTCAAGAAGACATTCACTGCTACTGTCAGGAGAGTTGCATGTTCCCAAGACTGGAACAGTGAAACTTTACCCCATCTTTAGATGAGGGCTGTGAAGAGAAACTGTTTTCTGACATTGGCTGGCTGGCCAGGCAAGAAAGAAGCCTCTGGGGTCCAAGCTACTACCTATTTGGTCCGTTCAACCTCCTGGGGCTGCCTGGTTTTCCAGACAAAAGCATCAAGGTGCCTCTTGAGGAAGGATAGCACGTGACTTCTTGCTCCTATGTTCTAGAAGAAAAATCAGTATGAAGGCACATACAGTTATTTCCACCATCAAGGAGCAAATGGAAAATATCATCATGGGAAAAATGTTAATTATTAGGGTGTTAGCCTTTCCTCACCAATGAAACCAGTTCCAGCATGTGTTGACTCTTGTCATGGAGCCAAAATACAGTCCCAATTCAAGTTTAGCTGTAATGTTTTGTTTTATTAAGTACTTTCATACCTTAATATTTGTCTTAGGTGCCTATCAAGTTCTGTCAGTAAAGCAGATGTTATTGCAGTCACCTGAGAGGCACAGGATAAAGAGTGTGTTCCCATAAGCTTCGCAGGGCTGTTCCTGCCTTAGGAAGTGTTCTCCATGATGCTCCTCCTCAGCAGTACTGGTCTGAGATGGCTTCCCTGATGCTGGGTGCTGAGGTTTGTCACTGTTCGACCTCTATCAAAGCAAGGCTTCTTGCTGAGCTGGCCGGCTGCTCTGCTCATTGCCAAAATGTAAATTTTGCGTGGTGGCTCCCCTATGTTTGAGCTCTGCTTTCTGTCCCTGCTCTCCAGCAGACCAGGCCTCCCCAGGGTCCGCTAGGCTGTTGATTTTATTTCTTTTCACATATTTTTCCATTGCAAGGCTGCAGGCACACAGCATCACAAAAGATAAACAAGACGTTGCATTTGCAGGGCCAACCAGTCCATGGAAGAGAACTGAGCCCCTGTGCTGCAGAGCTGCTCACCTGTGTGTCCCCAGACCCAAAGGAGAAAGCACAGGGGGAGAGGGCTGATGTGAGAGGGGAAAGGCAGCACCTGTTGAGTGGCTGGGTTTTTCAGTGGGGCCATCCTGGCTTCTGCCTGCAGAAACTTGGAATTTTTAGAATCTGAGAAAACCTACACCAAGAAAAATACCCTGCTGCTCCAGTAATGCAGTAGGGACTGGGTTTGTTCAGCACCTAAATAGCAACGAAGCCAAAGTGACTTGTTTGGCATGTCACAGAGCATGGCAGTGTTCAAGCTCAGGTTGGACAAAGCCTTGGGTGGCATGGTTTAGTGTGAGGTGTCCCTGTTTATGGAAGGGGCATTGGAACCGGATAATCTTAAGGTCATTTCCAACCCTAACTATTCTCTGGTTCTATGATTCTATGTACAATGGAGATCCGTGTAAGAGAGGGCTCAGCAGGCGGTTGGGGGTAGGCTTGCACTGGGCAGGATGCGGCACACTTGAAGCAAAGCCCCAGTGCATCCCAGTCTCTGTGCTCCAGAGGAAGGTTTAAAGCTCCCTTCAAACACAGATCCCAGCACTGCTCGGGCTACATTTCAGGCTCACAGCCCCGCTGTCCCCAGATCCCTGCCAGGAAGGGACACCAGCCCTGTGGGCCCCCATAACCTCCCTGGCCCCATGTCTCCTTTCTCTGCAGCACAGGGACTCACAGGGTGATAGCGGTTTGAATTGACTGCTTGGTGGGTGATGTCACCGGAATCAGAGAGGAAAAGGCTAAATAAGGCAGCAATTCAGTGAAAATATGCCCTAAAATGGGAGTTTGACTGGTGATTAGCAAGCACAAAACACAGATAGGAAATAACCATGTTGAGAGCTTGAGAGCCCCACACAGCCTCAGACACTGGAAGTAAACCCACCAGGACCTGGAAAGATGAGAGGAAAAAGCAGCCTGATTCAGAGCAGTTTCTCCACAAAGGCAGGCTGTGTCAGGAGGTCAGTCTGTGACGAATCTCAGTGCTAAGATAGATGGACAGATGAATGCTGTGAGAATTTCTGTTTTCTCTGGGCAGATACTGGTTTTGGAAGAGTTTCTTCAGTATGGTTTAATTTTCTCGATGTAAAGAGATGGATGCTCTAGCAGATGGAGGAAACATTATTTTATGGGTGCTAGAAGCAAAAACACGCTGTGAGGCTAAACTGAATGGAGGAAGGGGAGAAGCTCCTTCCCCCTCAATCCCACACTGCTGCGTGCAGCTCCTGGGACTGGGGCAGGCACTGGTGGCCCTATGGGTGGCTTCAGTGCATCTCTCTGGTCTGAAGGAGGTGTTTGGGTTACCCCCGTGAGCTCAGGACCCTGGAGGAGGACAGAGCTGTGGAAGGGGACTGCAGGGGGTGAGTCGGCACAGGGAGCCCAACCAAACCCACCAGGAATCCATTCTCCTCCTGTCCTTGGCGATGCTGTGCTTCCCTGACACCAAGAACAGGAGAGCACGTACTGAAAGCACAGCCACCGTGAACAATTTATCACGTTTACTGCATGAAATTGCACCAAGGGGCTGTTTTGTCAAAAGACTGAATTTGTTTTATAAACCCTTAAAGACTCAGGGGCTATGGAGGGGTGCAGTGGGAAAATTTAGGTTCACCTGTCAGAGTCTGCTCTTGTAGTCACAGACAGGTCATCCACTAACAAGTTAATCAGACACATGCTGCAGCAACTAAAGTAACAGCCAATTTAAGCAAGCCCACAGCTGTGCTCAAGCTGCAGCCTGCCTTTGTGGTGTTTGTGACCCCAGGCAGCTGCACAGGCACATAGGGTGGGGGTGCCCAGGAGGATGCTGGATGACTCCATAGGCAGCAAGTCCATAAAGAGAAATTAAGGAGCTAAGCAAGGTCCCGAGCATCCCTAGTTATGGTGCTGGGGAACATGAGAGGAGGAGATAGCAGAAAACTTCCCTTCCAACCCAAACCATTCTATGATTCTATGAAAATGGCCATACTCATGTGCCATCCCCAACAAGCACCTCTGACAGTCAAGCCAGGCCATGGTGCCTCTGCTCTCACACAGCAGCACCTTACAAAGCTTTGCTTTCTTTAAAGCACAGGATAAGGATTTGAACAACATCAAGTTTCTTTCCTTGTTCCCATGCAGCATTAATAATAAACTTAGGAGTGCAGCTATTAATAACCAGGATGCTCTGCTAGTGCAGATGCTGGAGCACAGGCTGGCAGGCAGAGCAGGAGGGCAGAGCTCTGCTTCCTTTTGCCCTGGCAGAGGCCAGCCATCACCCCAGGAATTTTATAGTTTCCTGTGGAAGAGGTCCCGCTCATTCATCAGGCATTGAAACGTGTGTCCAGGCCAAGAATGTATTTATTTTTGATCTAAATATAGTTGAAGTTCTAATAAAAACATGCCAGGAATGGCAGGACTCCCACCCCAAAGCCGTCACAGGAGGTGGCACCGGCTTCTGGTGTCAGCTCCTTGTTCCCATGTGTGCCTTCATCCAGGGATGCTCGTCCTGCCTTGTTTGGGTAACAGTATAGCACCGGGATTGCAGCCCAGCAAGTGGGTGCAGGAAGGGCTGATGGCCCTCCTCTGGCTGCTCCCACTATCCCTCCTGACCCCACCATACCCAGGTAAGACACATGGCCACAGCATTTCCGAGCAGGGGAATGCAAGCAGGCTTGAGCATCTAGCAGAATCCAGAGCACTCAAGCACTCCCATGGTGAATGCCCCTTGCCTTTGCCCTGGTAGCAGACACAGAGAGGATAAACTTTATCTCGTGCTTCAAGAATGACTCGATGAGAGTGAAGAGGGGTTTGTATTTGTTTCTGAACAACCACTAGCAACTGCTCAGTCCAAAAGGAATCCAGCCTGATGATTATTTAGGCTATTTGGATTGCTTGTAAAGCTTATGCAAACTGTCTGATCCCTCCCTGTTGGTGGCTCAGAAGAAAAACACCCTCCTTCCTTCCGTCTTTGCCCCAATGGTGTTGTTTGATCTTCTCAAACAGCAAGGTTCCCTCCAACAGCCTCAGGTCCAGCCCTCCACAGAGGACACAACCATACCTGCAGAGCGGCTGCCAGCTGCATTTTGATGCTCCCACAGGGATTCAGCCTGGCTGCTGATTCTGCTCATCCCTGCCTCTGAGCCTGCAGCACCCCTGCCTGCACCTCCCTCCTCATCCACCAGCCCTAACTGCCTGCTTATGGAAGCCATCTCCAGCTCTTTATGTGCTCTTTGTTGTTGTCCTTCTCTACAATTTACCTTCTGTGTATGCACCAAATCATATCCATTTCTATGCTGATGTGCAGCAGTTCAGGTCTCCCTGCTGATTTGTTGCCCAGCTTCAAGCTGAATGAGCTCAACTCTCACCCAGGCTTAGTTCTCCACACAAGTCAAAACCAAGCCTTGCCTGTGATTGCAGAGACTACAGTGAAGCTCCTGCATGTTGACAGTGGCAGCTCTGCATGACCATAGTGATGGTTCCTCAGGTCCTGCAGCTATTTCCCGGGGATCCCAGCACTGGAGCTGGTTGCCCAGCACTGCACAGGCCACCCAGCCTGATGCACTGCAGGATCAGCTCATGCAGTCATTTGTCAGCCTTTCGCAGGTCAGGGACTTGTTTAACCCAAGCAAAGCCAGGCTAAAACTGCATTAGATGAATCTGCTAAAAGCAATCTGTCACTGCCAGGCAAGCAGGCTGCTTGATTAATGTGCCTGCATGGCCTGCTTCACAAAGCCTGGCTATAGAAAATGTGTATATATCTATATGTAAGTACACAGCACATATGGGAAGGAACAACTCTGCATGCGCATCCCGCAGTGCTGTCTAGGGAAACCTGCTCTCACCTTCTTTGTGCTCTGAAGTGAAGGTTTGCCAAAAAAAGAAGTGATATCCTTGTGGAGTTTTACAACTGAACAAAGTTCTGTAAGGAACAATGTAGGTGGTGTTTTCTTCTCTTCTGGGGCATGCTTGTGTGGGCATGCATAAGATAAAGAGCTAGTCTGGAATTAGCCACTAAAACCCCAAGTGTTTCAGCATGGCTTAGTAAGGAGGCTGTTAGTGCCTGCACTCCCTTTGCTGCAGAGCAGTGCTGGGGCTGACGGAGGAGCACATCCCTCTGTGCAGGGTGGCACTGGGGAGCATCACTGCACCAGGACAGCAGCTGCTGCCTGTGTCTCTTCACAACCAAATCAGGAAAGCTCCTCTCTCCCTCTCAGATTAGCAGGAACAGGATCAGTTTGTTCATTTTAGAAATAGCATTAGAAAACACTTCCTTTACAAGTTAATTTTCAACTCACTTGATTAAAACTTGTCAGCTGCTAAATGTCCTTTTCCCAGTTGTTCTCTCTTTCCTCTCACCCCTCACAATCCCCATTCAAGCTGATGTATGGCACTCTAAGCCTTAAAAGTTTCTCAGCCCCTCGAGCTGTTTCTCCCATTTGGATTTTGCTGTGATAACCTACAAACCCAGCTGGCACTCCAATGACAAAGAGCACCAGGCTGCAGCCAGCACATCCCCATTGGGCACTGCAGTGTTGGGGGCTGCCTATACCACCCATGCAAAACCCCTGTGTAAGGCCCCAAACAGCACAAGAACTATGCAAAGGGAGGAGAGGAGGGTTGTTTGATTTGTGTTTAAATATGAATGTTGGCATCTTTCTATTTGCTTGCACATTTCTGACCTTTGTAGGGTCTGTTTGCTTCCTCTCCTCAAGCTCTTCACTGCAAACACGAGTGTTTGCATTTAAATTAAATTAGCCTGAAACTCAAAGCAAGACAAAGTTCTCCTGCAAGCTTTTCTGGGATAAACATCGCAGGATTGGTGATAGAAAGAGAAAACAACGAGGACAGGGCAGAACTGCCACCTGCAGGCACTTGAGTCAATGACCCTTTCCTGGATGAGGCCCAGGAGTAGCCCCTAGGGCAAAGCTCATGCCCCCAACCCACAGGCACAGGGGTGACCCCATGTCTTCTCTCCCTACACAACCTCCTGCTCTCCCCATCCCTGAAGCTGCCAAGGACATCATACACAGCACATAACAGAAAGGAGCCCACTATTAGACAATGATTTTCATATTGGTACAACCACCCCTCAGATGCTGTTACTGGGTGTTTAAAAATGGAATCCTTTAAAGTTCGACTTGCTAATTGGACATATTTTTAAGAATACATCATTATAGATTATGTAGTAACTCAGGAAAATGGACAAATAAACGAGGAAAGAAAGGCACCAGTCATAAACTGCATAGCTGAACTGAAAAAGTCAATACCCATCACCTTCATGATACAGCACTGCAATGAGAAAGGAAAACATCCACAGGGAGAAATCTTTACCCACAGGCCTGATATGCACCCAGCAGGAGGCCTGGAGCTGGCCAGGGCTCTGAGATACAAGGGGTTTGAAGGGAGAGGCATCATGGTTTTCCTCCCCTTTTCTCTGTTCTGTTGGCAGTCCCCTGTTACTGACTCAAGCATGGCTGGGAGCAAGGTCCTGGAGCATCCCTGCATCCTGAAGGGGTTTAATGGGGTAATCACTGCCAGAATCATGCTTTTCTCCCAGTGCCAACTCTCAGATGATGGTGCAGCTGCAGCACCTTGCATGCACCAGTGCATGCCCCTTGTTCTCCAGCCCATAGATGTAGTAGAGGTAAGGCTTCCCTGACTACTGGTAGTGAACTTCTGTGATGGGGAAATGCCCAATTGTTTGGCACTGGGAAAGGAAAACCTCAAATTAAATAAGTACTTTGAAGCAGATGCTGTATCTTGCTTTAGACTGACACACGTAGAGAGGGAAAAAGCCCCAACTTTTAGGCACAAACCTTGTAGGTCTGAGAGAGCTGCTGCTTTGTGAAGGGAAAAGGGAAGACTGGTGAAGACCAACCAGTCCATCACTACAGCCATCAGATTCCCTTGGCGGAGCTAGCATGTTCTGGCCCTTGAATACTAAGCCATTTTTACTGCATTTATAGCTATTTAAGCTATTTCTTTAAATCCTTTAAGCCCTTGTGTCCAGTCCTTGATGTGTTAGTATATGCCCCATCTCATGCATGGTTGAAGTCTGTGTGTGAACACAGTTCCCTGTCCCTTCCCTGGGAACACGGGAAAGACCCAGGAATCTGGATGTGCAAAGACAGGCATTGATGGTGAGCTGTGGACACGTCACCTCCACCAGTGATGGCTGGACCATGTTGTGTTACTGCAGCAGAAATTGCTGCAGATTTAACCCCTGCTGCTCTGCTCCCTTCCTGTCTGAGGGGGAGGGAAGCTGCTTTCATCTCCATTTCTGTGGTAATTATTACTGCTGGCTGAATCATAGGAGGCAGTGCTATGGTGGCTCCTTGCCTCCTCATGGAGGGCCCTGCTTTGCTCCTTCCCTGTGGTGCTCAGCAGCCATTCAGGTCTCCTGACCCGCTCTGGCTCTCACCTCCTGCTGCAATTACAAGTGCAAAGCCTCAGTTTTAGATAAAGCTCAATGTCTGCTGGGCTCCAGCCCCTCTAACTCCAGGGGTTAATTGATATTTACCTCCAGCGCACAGCCAACACCATAAGAAGCCAGAATAACATCAGCCATGCAAAGAAGAGATCTCCCCCCCCCCCCCCCCCCCCCCCCCCCGCCCATCAACCAACATAATCCTGACCCAATAAACCA
>JBAFWW010010154.1:0-24868 GCA_036873685.1 Agapornis canus | reverse complement strand
TTGGACAAAGCCTTGGGTGGCATGGTTTAGTGTGAGGTGTCCCTGCCTATGGCAGGGGATTTGGAACTAGATGATCTTAAGGTCCTTTCCAACTATAACTATTATAGGATTATATATATATGATATATGATTTCCAAACAATTTGACCCCAAATTGATTGGGTCATGCAAGAGTCTGTTTCCCTATGACCATTTTATACAATCTAACTAAAACTGCAATCACATTTCTAGTATTTGTCTGATTAAATAATTTCTCAACTGCCTAGTACTTCTGTAGCCAGGACTGGTACTCTGACTGCAGTGCTGTGTGCTTCTGCTGTCCACATTAGAATCAGAGATAACTACAGCTTTGCAAAGCATTTGATCTAGATCTGAACATGAAATTTAGTATTTCAGTGGGTTTTTTCAGCCCATTGGGATGCATAGAGCACAACATTGATGCAGGATTTTAACTGACTTTAAAATATCTAGGAGTTCAGTCCTGTGAGCTCTCTGAAATGTTTTCAGTTCCAGGTGCATCCCAGGGCTGTAAATGGACTCGCAGATAGTGCAGCATCAAGGGCAGGCTTTTTAGCTTATGGAAAGTAACAGCAGTGCAGTCAAGAGCTTACCAGTGGCTTTTGTGTCCCCAGCAAATACAAAGGTTTGGTCTGAAGATGATGATGTGTGGTAAAGCTAACATCAAAAAGAACAGACCTTCCCTGCTGCTCTCCTCTTCTCTTTCCTTATGCCCTTCCCATGTACCATTGTAGCTGCTTTTGTTGCAGAAGTGCAAGGCAGAGTTTTTGTTACAGGACCTCTGTGCTTTTGTAAAGGCAGAGGCTGCTAGGGACCATGCAGCTGATGTTCACTTGGGGATGGGGGAAATCCAGTGCTCTTTAAATCCCATGATGCAATGAGTCCCCTTCCAGCATTTACAGCTTGAAGAATGTTTAAACCCTGTGACCTATTCAAGCATTTATTCAAGTCCTTCCAGCAAAAGTCAAGTGTGTGCTTCCTTCCTTCTTGTATCCCTATTACAACAATCCAAGGTCCCCATATTTTACAAATTAGACAAATTAGTTCACCAAGTCTCAGGGAACACCCATATGTATAACACACCCAACCCCTTATTACTTTCAATGTATCTCATATGCCACTTACACCACTGTGTTCCTCACCCCCCTGGTGGCCTTCTTACAAAGCAGATTTACCTGAAAATAAATGAGACAAGCTGTGTGACTGATGGCTGTAAGGATGGAGGGTTTTTTTCTGTAAAACAGGGGGAAAAAAAAATAGCTGTTCTCAGTTTCTCTGCTTAGGTGTGAAACTTGCCAGACACCTTTCAAACCATGTAGGCACTTAATTCCCAGGGAAAAGTGGGATTTGCCTCCACAGTAATGAACTTGCTTTTTTTGGAAGGTGTTGGTGCTAATTAAGAGGGTTTTCTTATCAAAATGAGCATTTTCATTGCTGTATCATCCTATCATAAAGCTAAGAGGCACAGAATGATATTTAATGGAATAAATTCATACATTCTAATAAACTGTCAAAAATATTTACATGAAGATGACACCCAAATAATGAAACTGCTCTCAGTAAATCCAAGAGTAGCTTGGACTTTTTTTTTCCCCTCCCTTCACCTCATTCTGAGCTTCCCTGTGTCTGTTCCAAAAAGTTTGGTCAGGGAGTGACTAAACCATTAACATGACCATTTATGGGTTAAAACTTAAACGGGGGAAGTTTAGATTGGAGATAAGGAAGAAGTTCTTTACTGTGAGAGTGGTGAGGCACTAGAATGGTTTGCCGCAGGAAGTTGTGAATGTTCCATCCCTGGCAGTGTTCAAGGTTGGGTTGGACAGAGCCTTGGGTGACATGGTTCAGGAGGAGGTGTCCCTGCCCATGGCAGGGGGTTGGAACTAGGTGGTCTTTAAGATCCCTTCCAAACCAACTCAATCTATGAAAACTTGGGAACTGGGGCATATAAACGCTTTTCACTACTTAAAATATTTACCAAGTGTCTCTTCACTAGTTTCTGTCTACATGTGAGCCGGGAATGAGCTTTTACTAGGTGGTTTCTTGCCTGCGGAACAGTATAGTCAAAATGCTTGCATTCACCTTTCAGTCTGAGTCACTTTGATAAATAGAAGCTTCATTAACCAGAACTACTTGTTCCTTGCACAACTCTTTTAAAAATGCTGAGCCCTGTAAAGACAGAGCAAGTTCAGAAAAGGTTTTTTCACCTACTAGAGTAAGGATGCAAGGAACTTAAAACTGGTTACAGAGATCTCAGTGTATTTTCTTAGAGCTGCCCTTGCTGTGGGTGCACCAGTTTTTTCCACCCTAGCCTTGAGCAGCAGCAGCTCCTGAGCAGACAGGTGATTAACAGCTGCTTAAGCTTACTTGTTTATAAAGCAAACATGCTTTGGAGGACCTGCATCCAATGTGTTATCACTGTAACAGCTTCACTGGGCATGAGTCAAGTGTAAGCCATGCTGGAGGACCATGGGGACTGGGGCACCTCTCAGCCCATTTCTGAGAGTAATGGTGGTGGTGGTTGTGAAGCCACAGAGCTACTCTGAAATGAGACCTCTTCTTTCTTGAGATGTTTGCCAATTGTGTACTGAAGTATTGTGTTAATCTCACAGCTTCTAAAAGCTTTTACTGTGAATAATGAAAACATGTTGGTCTTTGAGGGAAACATGCTGCACTTCCAGATATTATGTCAAGGATGGAACACATTTACATGAGCTTGGCTGATAACATTTCTGTGTTATCAGCTAAGATGGTTTTATTGTCATCCATAATATTGCTGAGAGTGCAAAATGCTGTGTTTAATCAGGACTTTGTTTCTATAGTGCATTTGCCTGCCTTTGAAATATTCTATGTAATTGAAATTGCACAAGTCTTTTTTGTAAAAAGGAAAAAGTCCAGCTCTGTATGATATTCACATTTAGGTTTTATTTACAAACTCTTTTTCACACACACAAAAAGTTTCTGGTCTGTTTGGGTTTTACCTGTTTTTTTTCCAGACATTGGGAAGCTTTCATGGACCTGACACCATATTCCTGCATGTACTAGGATAAGGAATAAGCTATTTATAGATGTCTTAATAGGAATTGTTTCTCTGTTCTGATGAAAGCCCATTTGAGGTATTTAGAACTTTTTTAAGTGTTCTGGTTTATATTATTTACAACCTTAGAGAAACAAGTGAGTGAAATTAATCTTGTAATCAAAGCTGAAATCACCAAGGTATAAATCCCTCAGTGGAGGGAGCTGATGGTCACAGCCTTGGTTGCTGTCATGGTCCTAATGGAGGGGGCTGGGGAGGCTGTGGCTGCCTGGAGGACCTGCTTTGCCTTCCTCCTTGATGACCTGGGTTACTGGGGAAAAGCCTTCTAAGAGGGTGAACTTGGCTTCTGTTGTTGTCCCCTCGGGCAGTTACGGGGATCTGAGCAGTTTTGCAGCCCAGTTAGTTTCTCTTTCAACTGTAAAGTGAAAATTCCCTATTATAACATTTGCGCAAAGCAGAAATTGCTGCCCTTTACAGAAAGGTCCTTTTCCTGAAATACAGAAACTAGCCCAAAGTCTCCTACAGCTTTGGATTCTGTGGGTATGGTACATCACTGGTTTGCCTGGGAGATGAAGGGCTACAGTGGTTCGGAGCAATAGTTTCCAGCAAAGGATTCATCTGCATGAGAAGTCCTGTAGGTGACTGGATGAGGTACAGGGAAGGGCAGAGGGCATGCAAATTCATATCACTCCGCCAATGTGCTGTGAATCTGGTATCAAATGCTTTAGAGCATAGGTAAAGAACACAAGACACATCACTTGGAGCAGTATTGTGTGCTTCAGTCAGGAAAAATCTTTGTGTTAAATGTATGTTCAGATGGAGTATCTGCTAGTACAGGCCTTTCTTATAACCATAGAAAATATATTTTAAAGCGAGGGGAGAAAACGTAGTATTCATTTCCCATTTACCTGTTTCTGTATTTCTCCATTTTCTCTGAGCTACAGCATAAAGTCCCCAAATAACAAAAATAATTGTTCTTCCCCTCCTGTTTCTCCTGTGACTGCAAAACTGAAGTTCTGCTAATCTGATAGGAAATCTGTTCTCATGGACTTGTAAATCTATTCCCAGCTCGGGCACTAATTTGGCTTTAATTCCGCAATACGCCAGTCTCTAGAAGTTTGGGGCTGGTACTAATAAATGAGTTCACCCATTTGTTCCTCAGTTATATGTCTTTTGGGCTGCAGAGTGTTCTTTGACTGACAGCCGAATATTAGCAACCTGGCTGCTGACTGCGAGGTCGATGACAGCTGCATGGGCTCAAACTCATAAATCCATTTTTTAGAGATACGCATGCATGTACTAGAGGAAGGTTTAGACCTTGGATACACAAATCAGTAAAATTCAGCAATATTAGCTGGTGACATTGGACACACAAATCATTAAAATAAGACAACAGTAGTTGTGCAGTTTTGGAGTTATTTGGCTGTAGCATTATCCCATGCACTGCAATGTAATTTGCTCTCTGCTGTCACAGACAGATTGTCTTTGCTGTCAGTGTTTTTGGAGATTGACAGCATACCAGTTAGATTTCCTGTTTTCCAGACACATTAGCATAGGCAATGTACCACACAGACCTTGCTTCACTAGCTCCGCCATCTCGAGGTCTCTCTCATTTTATATAACTCCTTAGGTATTTAGCCAAAGCTTCTCCCAGCTTGGCTTTTCAGGTCTCTTGCTGAGTTAGAAAGACCTAACCTTGATCTGTGGAAGCTCTGGTAGATGCTAGGAGGACTCTGGTTTATGACTACACTTTTTTTCAGAAGCTTTTTGGCCTGCTTTCTACCAATATAACTGCATTTCAAAGCAAGACACCTTAGTTAGTGGCTTCCCTCAGAATATCAAATAGCAGTATATCACATTTCTACTGAAATCTGTAAACATTAAATTATTTCAAATTCATCTCTTTAGTCTTTAACTTTTTCAGTTTCTTTTTAAAAAAACACAACCAAGCTTGTTTGGCAATATTTTCCTTTAATGAGCATATGTTGTTTGACAGTCAAGATGTGAGTCACCTTGACCTTGTTTTCAATTAGCATTTCATGTGCAATAATGAGGAAGATGACGCATCATCTGTTGAAAATCCACTTTTTGTGTGAGACTTTGGAAACTTTCATTCCAAATTGCTAAATAACCAGTTTTAGTCCTTCCTCAGGACAGCCCTTTGTCAAGGAGCCTACTAAGCAGGAGCAGCTTGCCCTTAGTTCCCTTAAGAATAATGATTTACTGCTGAAAAATACTTTGTTCCAATTTTCCTGTCTGCTGTTGCTATGCCAGCAATTTCCTAGATCAGAGAAGCTTCTTCTTTGTTTGTTCATGTTGTTTTTTCCTAACCTCACAGTTACGAAAGCATCTAAGGGTTTGACTCTGTTTCCATTTCCGCCTGTCAAAAATCATGCTGCTGAGGCAGAGGGAAGTTTTGTTCAGGAGTGCAGTGGGAGGGAGGGAGAAGGACTGGGCATATTGGTCACATTGACAGCTGCACCATCATACTGAGGGTGCTCTCTCAAACCCACTGATGTGTGGCAGTTGAAAAGATAACACTGGGATGCAAGTATAGGTTTCTTAGAAAGTGGAACAGCTTTTGGAGTAAGTGTATATAAGAAAGATGGGCTTCACCAAAGCTGAGCCTGGTTGGTTATGTTTGTTCTGGTGTCCTTATACATCACTATGGCAATCACCATTTTTTTTTTCAAATTGGAAAAACCATTGTGCATGGAAGACTGTACAAGTCTGCGTGACTCACCACAAGCATATGAAATAATGAAAATCCTCTAATCCAGGAATAGAGTACGATAAAATTTGTGAAGGAATAACAAAGAATGTTACAAGTAATGGCCCCATATAATAGCACAAGAAAACCAGACAAGAAACAAATGTACACACATTTTATCAGCAAATGCTTCAGTTCTAAACAACTCCCCCCCAAACAACAAACCAGCTACAGTGTATGAAAAGAAATGCTCGGTTTAAATTGGAATATAGATATAAAAGATATATCAAAAGCTTGATGCAAGTGGAATGCTGTAACAAAAAGAAACAAATCCTATAAGCATGACAGCTCCCACCATGACAAGTCATACCAAACTATTGGGTTTTTAAAGTGTTGTCAAGAACAAAACAGCCTACTTCGTATAGTGTCTTTGAATGTGTAGAGAAGTTGTCTTAGGTGCTTCAGCACATTCCTATAGATACTAAGGTGTTACAGAATAAGAAGGATTTTTAAATTTTTTTAATGTATTAATACATGCAAATAAATAAAGTGAAAAAGAGAAAAACAAATGGCTAGTCTTGACATGGAAAGAAAGTCTCCACTGAAAATCCAGAGAAATCTACTCTTTGATGAATTCATAGCTATGTGGGTTATCAAACCATTTGGATGATTCAAGCAGATGTTACTTGGGGTTTTCCAGAGTGGTGGAATGTGGTTCTTACAGTTCTGAGCAGCTAGATGAGAAGAGAGACTTTGTATTGCTAGAAACTGAATTTTAAATTAAATAGCAGCAGGAGATAGCTCCAACAGTGCTAACCCAGGGATAGGCTCCAAATGAGCTACCACCTTTTTAGAAAAGAGTTGGTAAGGTCTTTAAGGAAACATGTCTGACAATGTCTGCTTAGACCCATTAATGAATATATCCAATGAAGTTTCCTTCCCTGATGACCAACAGGTAGGGTTTTCTCTATAAGATGTCTCTTCTTTAAAGTAAAGATTCCTCCTATTGCTATCATCTTTAGTAACTGAAGTGTGGGTTCCACCTGTTTCACTTTCCAATTTAATCCTCTGGCATTTGTGAGAGTGTGTGTGTGTTTGTGCATTCATAACTTAAAACATGCTATCTTGTGGGTCCTAGGGTAAAGGCTGTGTAAAGTGTTTTTAGTGTAGAGGTTTTGCTCTGAATTTTCTCAAAAGCTTTCTGTTGCATTTTCTTTAAATAAGTTTGTATGGAGTTTTCTTAATGTAAAAAATCTTTGCTTCCTCTACACCAAGGATTTACTTAAGTCAGTGGAGATCTAGCACAAGTTAGGATTTTATACAGTTGAGGAGATCTATAATTAGTAAACTCCATACCATTGTAGATTATCTTGAAATAATTTTCCTTTTTCTTTTATAAGCAGTAGTTACCTATAGTAGATATTCAGAACTTCTGTTCGCTTGGTTTTCTCTTGACTTTAGGAGGCTAGAAACAGCTATTTAATACATACAGTAAACCAATTTCATAAAAGCTTAATTTCTGAAGGATTACGTCTCTCATTCAGAGGTTCACTGCATAGTGTTTAAAATGAACTTCTCTTAAATAATAAAAAAAGAACATTCTGGTGTAAAAACCTCTTACTCTCCCTTGGGACTTTCACCATTTCTTTTATTTAAAAAAATCCATTCCAGTCTTTTGCAGTATTGTAATCTGGATATGAATATTTACACTGTGTTTGGACTGCTGACCAAGAGCAGAATCTATTCCAGAACAGTCTCTTGCATTCAATGAACTAAGAATTGTATAGGAAAATAATCAAAACATAGTAAATCTCCATGTTCGTTTTCTGAAACTCACTCCCCTCATATTCAAGCTCAATTTGGCTAACCCAGGCTGCTGGGTTAGAAACTGCTTTTGGGACTCGTGCCCAAGAGAAGCTGTCCAGGTGCTTGAGGAGGGGGGCCCACCACAGTGCAGAGAGCTCCAGGGAGTAGATTGTTTGCTTTATGAAATTTAAGCAGCAAAATGAACTGTAAAAAGTTTTTTCATGTTTGAATGAAAGGGTCTATCTGCATATAGGAGTATTTATATTCAAATCTTATTCCATACAGAAATATTATACGACATACAAGCTTTTCTTTCTTGCTGCTGAGATATGAATTCAGCAGATTTGTTTCCTGCAAGTTTGTTGACTCCATTGACCACACAGATGCGTTTTCTATTCCTCAGAGGGCTTTTCACTGTAGTTGCTTTTCATTAATGCTTTGCTGATAATATATGCAGGAAGATGGAAAGAAATAAGTCATTTATTGTTTCATTTGAAGAAGTCACTTAGGATTAATAAGATTATTCTTTTTTTTTTTTTCATAGTAGCCAACATTTAGAAGAATGCACTTATTGTTCTGACAAGATAGTGAAGTCCATTTTTAAATGCATATTGTCTTCCTAAGCTTCACATTCTTAAATGAGAACACATGAATTATTGCATTGCTCATGGTTACTAATGCCACAGCACTGAAATCATGAACAAGAATTTAATTGAAAGAAAGATTAATGGCTGCTTCTCTGGTCCTTTCTTCTCTACCCCCATCTCCTCCAAGTAGGTATAACTATGAGTGCAAGGTGTAAATAAGATCTTATAGAAATGAGTACTTATTGATTGCACTGGAGTTCAAAGTTTCAAATCTAGAACACAGATACAGAATTATCACTATGCGTTAATTGCTAATTCCTTAGATCTAAGATGAAGAATGTTTGTCACAAATATGTTCTGTAATGTCTTTTAAAATTAAATTGCTTCCCAGAGTGTATAAATACTGGTGAGAATCATATTGGTTCAGCTGAATTACGGACAGCTCTTCAGAAAGATAAGCTCAGTACCCTGCAGCAATTTATTTTCTTTTAATTAAAGATCATATATTGTCCTATTTTATAACCCTCTGAAAATATCTCAAGTGTCCTCTGTTAATCTGAGCTGATGTCTGCTTTCTCTTTCCCTACCACTTAGATGAGAAGATTAATGTAATGCCTTGCTTTCAAATAGGAATCATTGGAACTCACATAGGGGAATTTGGAATTCATGCCTTCCAGTGCACCTTCCTCCATCCAGGATATGCTCAGATATTGTCCCATTGCCTGCTGTCTCTGGAAAACTGAGCAAGGAAAGAAAATGCCTTTCCCTGCACATTTATTGCACAAAGAGGGGTTTTGGAGTTCGTGGGACTGTAGCCCCATTGTGAAGACCTCTGTTTTACCAAGTGAGGGGAGGGATGTGCATCCTCATCTTGGCCTGCGTTTCTCACCTTTTTCCTCTCTGTGCTGTGTAGTACCAGCAGTTCATTGAGAGAGGAATAGCATTTTCTGCAAGGACATGATGTTAGCAATTAAGTTACTGCTCTGAAAAAGCAGCTGAACATGAACAGAAATGACTCCAGCATCAGAAACAGCATCCCACCATGTCATCCCAAAGCTTAAAACAAAGGAGAACAATTGCCTTAGAAGAAATATAAAATTGTGCATAACAAATCCCATCCTCACCATGCTCCTTGCAGAGGCAGTGACCGCTCTGTTTCCCTCCCAGCTTGCTTTCTCCATTCATGATTTCAGGTTCCTGCATAGAAGTTTTCAATCCCACTGCAGAGGAGCTGTGAAGATCCCTGGAGAGTGAGAGTGCTTCCCTTTCTCCTTGACTTTGCCCCATCCAAACTTTGGTGACTTAATAGGAGTTATTTCTTATTTCCATTGGTGTAAAAAAAGGGCTCAGCAACAAAAATGTTTATTTTAGCCTCTCAAAGTCTTATGTGCTGTCTACTGCTGGAGTCTATTGATCTGCAGGAAGAGCAAAGATGAGCCTGGGGGCAGGAGGAGAAATATCACAAGAAAATATTTTATTTCCTGAATCTTCCCTCCCCCTATTACTGATATAACATTGATCCTCTGCTGCCTCTGTGGTCTGTGACTTTTGACTTCATGTTTTACAATGCACAGAAGTCTTGCAAAGAGAGTACGTGATCTCTCTGCCTGGAAAGTACCTACTGCATTTGAGGCAGCAGGGTATCCAGTAAATAAGAGTTTACCTGTCTGGAGGCCTGCACAGCCTGTCTCATTTCAGGCTCCTACTTAACCTCTTTTGTTCAGTTTACCTACTTGGAAAGGAGACCAGCCCTATCATTTCTTGAGCACCACCCTTTCAAGTTGGCTAAACTCTGTGTATTTTTTACTTACATGTGTGTATATAAGTATGTATTAGTTTTGGGTAAGCTAATGCAATTGTGGGAACTTTTCAGTTACTTTTTTTTTTCTTTTATTGCCATTGGCAGAGTTTGAAACCATTTGAAATGCAGCCACATTGGCTTGTGCTCTGTAAGAAGCAGGGGGAAGGAACCTGCATCTGCCAAATGGAAAAGGATAAAACTGGTGTAATGATATGTTGCAATTGCACTGCAAAACCTACCACAGTAAATTACTGCTGTAACAACCTCCTTCCTGTTATGAAAGGCTCCAGCCCAGGCTGTTTTGTGTCTCTCTTCTTGATATTTCCGTTCTGAAGAGAAAGTTATCTTAGCACTGAATGACTGCTAAGCTTCTCAGAGTACAAACTGAAAGCAGAGATGGAAGTCAGGAGGGCAGGTGCCATTACTTTTGCCTAGGTGATGGTGCTAGACTTGAGCCGTCAGTCCATGGCAGCACACCCACACTGCTGCAGTGAGGCTTTATGTGTTGTGTTGTTCTTTGCTGTACAGTCTTTTTTCCCCTTCTTTCTCCACCTTCTGCTGGTGATTGGTATCATTATTTGTAAGTCACCTGAAGTTCCCATGGCATTGCCTGCACAACCCAGTCGCTGGGGTGCTCTGCCCTGTGCTCGCAGCAGCAGTTCAACTGTGCTCTGTGGCCCAGGGGGAGTGTTGTTCTCTGAGGTGGCTTGTGGGAAATGACCTGCAGCCCCTTTCATCCATCCCAGATGCATCTCCTCTCCACAGACTCTGCGCTGTGTTTGGCACACAATCATGTTTTGTTAACACTGAATAAAGGAGGAAAAAGGGAGAGAGCCAGAAAACCAGATTACTGTCTTGGTTTCAGAGTGATCCTCCTAAAGGGAGGGGAGAAGGTGACAAACCTCAGTGTGGGAAAGTTTTTCAAGCTGCTCTCTAAGTTGTTTGTGTTCAGTGGAGAGAGCGGTTTGGGTCTCCTGAATCCAACCGCATGTTTGAAAAAGAGTTATTCATCTGTTTAAGGAGAGGAGGAAAGAAAGCCTCCTCTTCAAGGGGAAAGCAATGAGATCCTGGTATTTTCAGAGGTGTAAGGGTGATAGCCCTTTGACAGTGCTTTCCAGAAAAACATCATACAGACCTTCATCTGATCATTAGCACTAAGACAGGAAAACACTGGGAGGAACCCAGAGCTGCCTTGTACTTAAAATATTCAAACCACCCAGTGTGATCCAGGATCCCGGCTGTCAGGCCAGTGGCCAGGCAGCATCTTTTCACAGGGATTTCACTTCCTGCTGGAATGGACGATGAGTATTGAGATTGCTGAGAAATAGACAAATCTAGGAGTCCCTAAAAGCTCAGTGGAATGGAAATTCCCTTTTCTGCAGGCACTTTCTAGACTGGTAAGCAATGGGGCTTCCAGTGTCCACTGCCTTGTGCATGGTTTGCTGGGTGCTGATTCAACTGGTCTTGGGCTTTCCACAGCTGAGCCTCTAGATCTAGTTTATCTAGATGTGGATAAACTTCTACATCTCTTCTGTGGTGCTCATACAATTAAATGTCCTTTTTTTTTTTTTTTTAAATGTTAAAAAAGTCATTACCTTTCTGTACTTGAATGGCACCACCACTTCCTTGCGCTCCCCAAGCCCTCAGCCTCTGTTGCTTCCAATAATAATAATAAAACCTGAAAAATCTTGTCTTGTCCTCTTTTACAGCTACAGCAAAATGGATGTAGATTTAGCTGTGCTTTTCCCCTCAGATATCTGGCAGCACTCCCTTCCTCTCTCTCCAAGTCTTCTCTGTGAGGAATGAGCACAGCTGATCATGGGGATAAGGATCAGCTCAGGGGAGTATGTGCTGGCCAGGGAAACTTTTTCCCTTTGATGCCCATTGCTCCCCACCTCTGATGTCTCAAGGGCTTTTCACATTCTCCAAGCCCGAAGTCATCTGAAGTCACAGGTCTGAAGCAGCTTTTCTCCCCCTGGCTGCACAGACCTAGATCACCCCAAGGGGATTTTCCCTTGTTAAAGTTTCCAGCAAAATATTTTGCAGGGCTTAAGTTGAGGTATGAAACTATTTCCCAGCTATGGCCAGTTTGAACCAAAAAGTGTTATGAAGAAATGCTGTCTGTTATGTTAACGTGAGTGGTCAAGAAAAAGCCCCAAATAAAAGTTCTGAATAGATAGATTCCAGCTGGCAAATTTCTTTCTTTTTCTTTTCTCTTGTGAGAGTCTTTCTCTCTTAAAATGAAACCTGATATTTATGGGAATATCTTATTCTCTGTAAAGCTATGATTTTTTTTTGGCGCACAGACCAAACGCTATGTATAAACTGCATGGAACAGATAAGGTGCAATGTGTTTAAAAGAAGTGGACTTTTTTTTTTTATGTAACAGAAACGGATGTATTGTTCTTTCATGCGCTGGATGCTTTCTATGGAAAATCCATAAAACAAAATGGGAAATAAGAAACTGTTTTTTTTTTTTGTTGCTGATGTAAGATGATAGATAGGAAACAAAGTTTCTGAGTTATAACGGGTCGAGCAAAAATACCTCCCTGACTACTCTTTCCAAAAGAAAACTGAATGAGTCAGAAATCCTGCATACCAGTGGGATCAATTTGATCTATTTGATCTAGTTTTGCATCAGGGGAGTTTGATTGTATTACTTGTGATATTAAATTCTCTTAGCCATAAGTACCTTCAATCATTAAAGAGTATCTATTTCAAACCATGCTTGGGTAATTACTCAAAGTAGAAAGCAAAAGGAACTGAGTGTGGTTTGGGGTTAGGCTGGAAAGGTGTGGCATATCTCAAGCATGGGGTTTAGTTTTGGTGCTGTGAGGAGCAGGCATTAGGAGAAGGAGAGTGGATGGAAGCAAGTAGGAGGCTGGGCTGGGGCCTTGCTGCCCGGACTGTGCTATGAGGGCAGTGTTTCTGCTTCTTCAGTAGTGCCAGGAGTCACCTTTTCACCTCCATTGTTCCAAAGAGAATGTGTTGGGAAATGTGATGGCAGCGTCTGCTAACGCCCTGAATCCTCATGGCAAGTAGGGAGTAAGGGGGGTGCCTGGGCACTGCTCCCCTGAAGTCACCTTGGCTGGGGCTGCTTTTTGCTTTTGCCCCATCCTTTACTCCTTGAAAATCTCTGAGAAGTCCAGCTCACAGTGAAGGAAGGAAAGGCCAGGCACTACTGCCCCATCACCCTGCATTGCAGTAATTGTTGTGGGGAGGAAAATCATGGCAGTGGATGCCCCATGGAAACATGTAATTCACTGTGTTTGAATAGCTGACACTCCAAAGAGGTTTAGTTTATTATTTCTGTGTGCTGCTCCAATAACACTGGCTGTCAGGCCTGCATTCAGTGAACAAGAATTTGAGTTCTAGGAAGCTGTTTTGTTGCTGTCACAGCTAATGACTTGTCAGTCTCCAAGGCAATTCTGATATTTCAGTAGACCATTTTCTTGATTGTTTCAAATTGCAGGGATCTTAGTCCTGCAGCAGCCTAAGGCATGCACTTCTTTATACACCTTTTTCTTTGGAGCATGTAAATCAACTTTTCTTGTTTACTTTGTCTGCTTTTTTAAAGCTTTTAGAGCAGGTCTGCAGCCTGCCTTACAGTTTATCTCTGCCCTTATCCTGCTCGTGGCCCACTGGGCAGAGCTGTGGATGGATGAGGACTAACCAGGGTCACATCACAGCCAGATGCAACCCCATCATCAGCTGCAGGAGAAAGAGTGGCATTTTTACTCTGCTGGACCACTAGATGGGGAAATTGTATTTACATTTTTGGGTTGCAAAATGGATCCTGGCAGTGGGCAGGAGCTCATGATAGTAACGAAGCATATCAAGCCTGTTTGTTATCTGCAATAGGTGTGTGGTGATGACTCAGACTTTGCCCCCCTCTTTGGCAATGATGCTGCAGCTCCTCTGCAAGGAATCAGGCTCTGCTGAGCTGCTCTGTGGCCTGATGGACTTTTTGGGGAGGTACTCTGCAAAATTGACCTTTACTGATGTCACCTCTTTTGAAAGGTTTCTGTGGTGTAGGGTAGCAGAGAGGCTACTCCTCGGAGCTGGTGGGTGCCTGCCCCACTGCCAGCCCCTGCAGCTTCACATGGCAAATGGGGAGAGGTCATAAACATTTCAGTGTATTTCTGAATAGGGAGCTCTCAAGGCCAGGAAATTACCTGGGTATTCAAGAACTCATGTCAGGATCAAGGCAGAAACACAAGGCAGTATGTGCTCAGGGCCTCCTTTTGTTTCCAGTAGTCTGCTGCTGCTAAGCCATTGGCTTTTTCATGATGAAAGTATTTCTGCACAGAGTGGCAAAAGTGACAGCTGTATGGTGACACTGGTTCTGACAGGCCTGCATGTAGGACACTAGTGGTTATGGGCAGGGTAATTCATAGGATGAGCTTGAAGAGGAAGATTTGGTAGGCACAGGAATATTTCAAAGTCAGGCATTAAAGATCTTTGCCTAAAACATGGTGAGTAGCAATTCTCAACCATTAGATCACTTGCTTTAAAGCAAATATTCGAGGACATAGTGAACCCTTTTTCTTGTAAGAGAGCATTAAGGCTGGTTATAGTCTGTGTCACAGGGATGATTGTCCTTGCTGCAGGGTGTGAATGATAGGATCACAGCCTGATGTAGTGCTGTTGCCTCAATGTTATTTTAATTTAGAATTAGCTTTCTTTATGCAGTGCTACATGCAGAGCAGATGTACTTTCTACAGATGACAGCTTTGGTAAGCAGCTTTATTTCTCTAAAGGTACTGCTATAGTATTTGGGGAAGATATTTAAAGTTGCAACCATCCCTGTGTGGTAGCAGCTATAGAAATGCAGACCTCTACCTGTGCATGCAGGGGAATGGGCCATAACATGAGGATTTTCTGCTACCACAACCAAGCCCATGCATTTCTCTGCTCCCACCTTTCCCTGCCAGTCTCCGAGGGTGCAGGGTCTGCCTTAGGCATGGGCTTTTTTCACTGCATCACCACTGCACTCACTGTGATGGATCTTGTAGTTGGTGGATGCTTCTGTGAAAACTCAGTTACTCAAAGTCAATGTCAGCTCAGAAAGAAGCCAGGGGAATGCTTAAATAAGCACACCTGCATTTTTTTGGCACTTGGAACTACTGTAAATAGCTTAGCCAAAAATATGAATGAGTGCTTATATGCTTTCAAATATCACTATCAAGCAACTGAAGAGCCAAATATTTTTGCAGCAGTTGTGTGCTTTTTCTGCATGGGCTTTATTAGGGAAATTATGCCTCTGAGCCTGGAAGTCAGGGGTATTAAGGAAAAAATATACCTGTGAACAATGGTTATGATCATCATTTGGATGATTTCAGTTAGCTGTTAAAGAAGGCACCATGTGCTTATCAAATTTGCCAGTAGGACTCCACACTTGGATTAACTGAGGAAATTGCACAGGGTCCTTTATTTCCATGCCTCTGTCACAAGCCACAGTGTGCTTGGGGATTGACGATTTGTGGAAGTTTTCCCCTTTTGATTTGGAGAAATGTTCCCATAAGGAAAACCTTAACCTAAGGCTCCTCATGAATTAGGAAAGTCTTGGTACAGGAGCAGCAATGCAGTGTGAGTGCTCAAGGAAGCCAAGGTGCTTGGGTAGCAGCAATTCTTTTCTGTGTCATAGAACAAAGGTAATCTATTTCATGAAGTTATCTGCTTTTGCGTTTTTATACACAGATCTTAAAATGATTCACACAGGATATTTATTTCCATCTTAAATATGACGAAACAGTGTATGTGCATCCACACCAGGAACACACTCTCCCTCCCCACCCTAACCTGTGAGTCAACTTCAAATGGGATAAATGCATATTCCCAGGACACTTCAGTGACAGGAGGAAGAGGCAAATGTTCTCCATGGCATCTGTTTTGATTCTGAAATTGGAAAATCTTCCAGAGTGTATTGAGTCTTCATCTCCTGACATGTAACAGTATGGCATGGCAGGCTGCACCACTAAGTGCCTTAAAACTCAGTGGTGCCTTGGCGGAAAGTTGGATGAGTAGTTTTGCGTTTCCTTCTGTTGTGCTGTAGAGGTAACCATGGTGTGAGTGGAGGTGGTGGTGCTGGGGACCCCAGCATAAGGCTGGATATAGAAGGCTTTTGTGAAAGCTCAATGAAAACTCAGTGAAAGGCTTTTGTGAAAGCAGGCTGCGAAACCAAGGGCTGCTCTGGCATCTGAGCAAACCAGACTGAGTTTCCAGTCACATCACAGTGATGACACTGCACTTGCCTTCAAAATAGCATTCACACTTGGTGATGTGCACAAGGCACTTTCTGCACTCTTATTTTTCCAGACAAACGAGGGTTACTTCTCTATCCTGAACTATAAAGAGCTCTTCTGTGCAGTTAAATGATGTCTGTCAGCTCCCCATGATGTCTGATGTCTGCATCAAAATTAGGTTTTAAAAATTCATCCGTGAGCCAGCAAAGGGAAATCTAGGAGGTGAGACATAATCACTGTCCAGCTTTCCCTGGGCATTGAAATGTAATAGAAATGTCATTGTTACAGTTTTAGCTTGTACTTTATGCTCTTTGTCAAGGACCTATTTGTCTATTACTTTGATTTACTTATGGCCACTCTTCAGCCAGTGCAGGAGCTACCACTGAACATTGCTGCTACTTCTCACTTTCCTTTTGCAACCACTGAATAAAAACAAAAAAAAGGGCTGCAGACTACATAGTCCATAGAAAGGATCAGTACCTCAGCGGGATAGAGATAGGACAGAACTGCTTATCCTTCTCGTTTGGCATACGGCGCACAGAGGCTGGCTTTATAGACTGAATTCTGGTGAGGTATAAATACGTGACTGACGGTTTCTTCAGTCTCTTGAGGGCTTCCCAGAGCTCTCCGTCTGAGATCCCATTTTTAATGGAGCACCATCTGGTGCAAGCACACACAGTTGTTAGCAAATGCCTACCTAATGCTGTTCCAAGCAACACCCAAGGTAGATGAAACAAATTAAGAAAATATACCACCTGCTTTTCTATTTGTTTAGTTCATTGTGTTTCACAACACACCGTGTATAGTCAGTTTTACTGTTCCCCTGTGCAGTCTGTCAGATTTTGGTCTTGTGAGGTTTTTACACATGTGTGGTGAGAGATAATGGAGGAAACCATAAGGGTTGTAAAATCCCAAATTACATATCTGGAATGCAGAAGCTGAAGTTACCTGAAAGCTGAATATGGCAAGGTTTGTAGTAAACAGCAATGTACCTTAAAAACTCTGATTATCCTCAGTCTGCAAGTGTAAATTTATAGTTTCTTGCCATCTCCCTTTTGGTAAGGCTGCAGTTCCCAGTGGAGTTGGGAATGGTCCCCCTGTTGCTTTTGAGAGCCCTCTAATTACAATTAATTAATTGAAGGATATATGCATTTAATTTGATTTCTGGAATGACTTACAAAGCTCATATCTTTGCTTTCAAGCTTCTTGACATCTGGACAGTTTGTACAATTTGCATATTCAATTATTTGTTTCTTTGACCTTTGATACGCAACATGAGCTTCATTTGGCCACCCATTCTTTCACAGCCAAAAAAGCTTTTTAATTATTGAGATATGCTTGAATTCCTATGAGTCAATATTTACAAGGCTAAGTACCAAAACACTGTGAGGCTGCATATGACTGTTCCTAAGATCTGAGACTCCATTGCTCTCAAAAGCTTACTATGCACAGGGCAAGCAATGTGTATCTTCATTTTGCCAACTTTTGCCTTATAAGGGTAATTACCAATGAAAGGTCAATATTTAGTCTATTTATGCATTATATATATATACATATATATACACGCACTTGCCTGGGGTGCATCACTACATGCTATTGTCATCCAATACTAAGGCAGAATGATTGTACCCAAAAATGAGAGTGAGGGACCAAAAGGTGAAAAGTCAGGCTAATATGAATTAATTTCATTATTCTTGATGAAGGATTTGTGACTGTCCCTTCTTAGCGAAAGGGAAGGAAATGGGATGTCCTAGTCCTGCCTGAGGCAGCCTTCTGTCATCCCTCCTTGCCAGGGCTATTGCATCCCTCTTCCTCCCCTCCCACCAAGAGCAGAGAGCTGAGCTGCTTGGCCTTGGACAGCTTTTTATTGACTCAATACCTTCAGTTTCCTTCCAGCAGCAGGTAGTTAGAGCTCTTCCCCTCCCCACTTTGGGGAAAATTACAGTTCAGCTACACAAAAACAACTCAAAGTCATGCACTTAGTGGTACCCGCTCTTTGACGAAGGACCCCTTTTTGCTCTTTCTGCCTAATTGAGTGGGTGAAACTGGTACAGCAAGTGTCTAAGTGAGAATGTAGAAATCCCAGCTTGAGGTTTACATAAGCCTTTTGAGTTTTCTTCCTCTAGACATAGGGCATGGTTAAATAATGAATGCATCATTGCTAGTGTGACAAATGGCCTAACCTAGACAAATGTCCACTTGTTCTGATATAAAATGTCCCAAGTGTCATTGGCCAAAACTAAAAAGTGTTGTTCTCTCTCTCTCTCTTTTTTCGCCTTTTTTTTTAAAAAAAAAAAAAAAAAAAAAAAATTTTTTTTCTGGCTTGGTTTTCAGTTACATCAGCAACACCCGCAGCTGCAGGCTGAACAGGGATGCTCTATAATCTGACCTATATGACAGTGGTATTGCATGGCACAGCCCAGGAAAGCAGTTGGATTTTCATGTCTACCAAAATCTGACACCTTCTTGTGGCTTTCCACCTTTCGGGGGCCAGGGGGTGTGAACTGGCTCTCCTGGGAGGGAACATGGCCTTTCCAGTACAAATATCCCACAGGGACTCTGTACATCTAACTTCTTTCCTTTTCCATATGCTGGGCACACCAGGTAATCAAAACTCTTGGAGGTTGCTGCTCCTGGGATTTTCTGGCAGGTTTTCTTGTGTCCTGTAATTTCTTTTACCTTTTCCATACCTGGTTCCATCACTGCACACCCAGGTTGTGGAGTGTCAGTGCCAGGCAGCCTTGTGCACACATGAGATCCTAACACTGCTCTTAAACCCAGAAAGTTTCTTGAAGATTTGCAAACTGAGAACATGCTCCACTTGATTCATGCAGTGGGAATACACAGCTTCATCAATTTGGAGAAGTATATTAATTACATCTACCAAGTGTTACAGCATCATCAAAGTACCTGCACAGCTCAATTAACTTGCCCTGCATCCTCCAGGCAGCTTTACTGACCTGTGCTTGGGAAAAGCGGAAACTTCTCCAGGTGTGCCTGGCTGGGCCCAGCATTTTCTAGACTGTGTACAGGTTTCCACAATGCTGCAGCCACTGTCTGTGTCTCCTGCAACAATGTTTGTCCTGTCTAGCAGAGCCTAGGTGCAAGTTGACTGAACAGACTCCAACTACAAGAGAAATACCTGACGTGCACACTCCAGGAAACAGAAAGGCAGGGAAACCATGTACTTGCACAGGTGATGGGCGGCAGGGGGGAACAAGGGCTGGGATGTTTGCCAGGCATGTGCAAGAGATGCAGCCTCCAAGCACATGAGCCCCTGGCAAAGTGCGGAAGTCAAAGAGAAACAGAATAAAACAGATGGTAGGATCTCAGCTCAAAATCTCAGGCAGGAACTGAACTGCCTATCTATTTTTTTTAATAATGTGGTCTTCTCCCTGTGCTGTCCTTAAAGCCTGTTTTATAAAACCAGTTGTAAAGAGCCTGAATGATTTACTGCCCAGCTGACTACAAAATACCACACAATTCGTTAGAAGAATTAAGGGATAAAGTCATACTAAGAAGTGTACATTCTGCAATGTAAACCAAACAGCTTGTAGGAATGGTTAAATGCCAGCCCTTCACAGGAGCATTTAATAACCACAAAAGACATTATTCCAAATATAAAAGAGAGTATGTAGGAAAATATTTTGCTTTGGCTTGCAAGAATTTGAGAGGTCTGAACCACCAACACTGATTTCTCAGGTTGGCTGTCAACATGGGCCGGAGCAGGGTGAGGAGGTAGCTGGTTTAGGACTTCAGGAGAGGAGAGTAATTAATCTTGGCCTTCATTTGGGGGGAACAAAAGCAGGTCAGCATTAGCTGACTGGTTAAGGAAGCTTATCTGCCTTACTAAGCACTGAAGGGTGGACAGCAGCTAACAGTGATTGCTCTTTTAAATGAATGCACCCATAGTTTGAGAAACTGAGGCTCTAAACCATCATTTCAGATTATACCTCAAATGAAAACTAAATAGGACAGGTAGGGGAGGAAAATGGGATTTTGGAGGGTTGGAAGCCTCATGACATTTTAGGTAATGCCAGTGCTTCCAAACAGGTGTTCTATCAGCTCTTTAAAAAGACAGTGCCACACAGCAACCAGATGTGTGCATCTGCCTGTGTCACTGGGTGCCTTGTTCTGAAGGGAAGCATGGGCCCTTCAGCAACACAGCCTGCTACAGGGTGGAGAGCTGCCCCCCTGGGGGTCCAGTTCCATGTGGCTCTGATCCATATTCCCTTCATGTGCTGCTTTAAGGAAAGCATTTCCTAAGTGCTGTAGGGAATAACAGGTTTCCACAGATGGAGATGGTCACCCATTTGGTTTTGTAGTTTGCTGCTACTTTTTTCCAACCTTCCATTTTGCTTTCTTCTGCCTTTTTTTTCCTGTTCTGTAGTCAGGCAGGGAGCCTTTCATCTCCTCCTGGCTTATGTGCAGCCCCCACAGCTGCTGCCAGGAAGGACTGAACTCTCTTTTGCCATGTTTTGTTGCTGCCAAAAATCTTGCCCTGACTCTTGATACGTCACAATTACTGTTTCAGTGGAAACCACTGCCTGTGACCAAAAAGAACTGTGTCTGATGGGCACATGAACAGTCATATAGCAACAAGGGAAAGTAGAGCTACTCCGAATGCTTTCACCCTGTCATGGGAAATGGGTGCTGGGTCTGCCCTGTGATCCTGATTGTGGCACTCACATGGTCAAAGCACAACAAACTCCAATGCCAGCACATAAAACAGTATAAAAAAAACTTGTCACTTTCCTCCTACCTGCACCCCTCTCAGTGGTTTGTCAGTGGGGAGAAGCAGCTGAGGTGTTTCCCACTGGGACTGAGATGATGCAGTTCACCCAGCCTACAGATAGTCTCCTACAGATAGCAGAATTTCAAGGTACATTTGCTTCTGTGAGAGGGCAGCAAACCACAGGGACATCCTCAGGAGGAAGCTTCATGTTCAGGGTGTGAAATTTCTCACTTTTTCTAGCTGCCAGTGATACTTCTCAACTGTGGTAATGATGTTATTAACCTGGCTTTGGCTCCTCCAAGGCAGAGCAATCTGCCTCTTTTCTTAGTGTCTGAGGAAAATGGAATCCCAGTCTGAAAGGGGAATACAAGGTGTTGGTTTGCATTTCAGTCTTGTTTTCCAGTGAACTTTGCATAGCTGCAGGACAGCATGATGCAGAGCAAAAGCAAACACGGACAATTCTGGGCATGATGGTGACAGTGGCGGTTGAAGGGGCACAAGGAGGCCCCTGTGGGGACAGCAGTGGTCAGGAAATACACATACTGCTTATGTCTTCCTCAGGTTCCCTTATCTCTTATGCATGAGAAAATGCAGCTCTGGCTGTTGGTCAGGCTGGACCAGAAATACACCAAAACCTCAGTGAAGTTCCATAGAGCATGTTCCGGCTTAACCTGCCTGTCACTTTGCCAGGAACTGATTCAAAACAGCTATTGAAATCCCTGCCAATATGTGCTGGCAGCAGCTTGGACAGAAGTACAAAGGAAGAAACAGTCTTGCTATAAAAGCAGCTTCTCTGTCCTGCTGATTAGAGGCAGCAGGGCCGGCTCCCCTTGGCAGAGCCATGAGGTGCTGAATGCGCTGCTCTACTGCTGCCAAGGAGCATCTTGATGATTTCATCCCACCATCTTGAGAGTGAACATCCCCGTTGCTCTACTGTACAGAAGCATGAACCCAATGAGCCTAAAGGGTCTCAAGGAATAGAGAATTTGGGAAATTCCTGAAGATTTCACCAATGGGGGAAACAGCATGCTCCTATGAGTGACATGGCCATTCAGTAATGGATTACATGACCACATGCGGACAAGCCCATAGGTATTCCTTTAATCTATCATTATTGTATGAGACATTTTAAAACCAGAACAAAATCCCTGCAGGAAAAAGAAGCCTTGGCTGCTTGGCAGAATACAATGGCTGGTTACATTACCTAGAGGCTAAAAGTTTCTTGCATCTCAGTCTTTTTTGATGGAAATAAATGTAAGGAGATACTAAAGAAGAGAAAGGAGTGGGAAGAGTTAGAGGTTGAATGGTTCAAGATGAAGATAGCACTAACCACTGTGCAATACTGTACAAAACAAGACCATCTTTGTTTCCTGTAAATGAAGTGTGCTCAACTGCTCTTTCCATCTCTTGTCTCTTTCTTTTCCCAGTAAGACTAGTATTTCTGTTATTTTGATTAGTTTGAAGAAAATATTGAAATGAAACTTTATACTTTCTTGGAAATGGCTCATTTAAAGGTATTTATTTACACAGAAGTACTGGGATAAGTATGTACCTTCTAAACTGAACATTAAAGTGATGTAGATTTGAAATGGACCTGTGTGTGCTCCCGAGTAAATTGTTCTGATTTTAGTACAAATATAGTGCTTAGGAGAAATATTGCTTGCTTCCAGGAGGTAAAACTATGTTCCATTTAAAACCAAACACAAACATACCCCAGCAATAACCGCATACTGGAAGAGTTAAATACCGATTCTCCTTTTCCTGTGTTTTACAGGTCTTGCCAAACTGTATCCAGTAGCATGTGAACATGGTAAATCCCACACGAGAAAAACCTAAACTCTTACTTGTTTGGTTTGGGGCTTGTTTTGTTGGGTTCTGTTGGTGTTTTCTTGGTTTTGATTTTTTATTTTATTAGAAAAAAAGTGGGGAAAAAAAGAAGGAAAATATCCTGCAGATTTAGAAGTGTTGATGGCAGGGGCACCCAGCAATGTCCCTGTGTACAGCTGAGTTTTCTTGGTTGGCCACAGCCTGTGTGCTCTGAGTCCCCACCAGGCATGGGAGCAGCTCCTTGGGCCTTTCCACAGCCCTGTCAGTCACGCACAGGGCACAGTCATATTCAGTATGCTCTGTCTGGTTTTCCTGCACCACTCTTGGGTCTGTGCTCTCTGTACCACAGTCATGTTGTACAAGAGATTTTAAAGCTGTTTTCAGTTTTATTTCATCTGGATAAACCCTGGATTTGTGAGGCTGGCTTTTGGGGTTTGTAAAGCTGCATCAATGGCAGCAACTGCACCTCCTGGGATGGGAGAAGGCTGCAGGGGTAGTAAAGAAATAGGTTTTTTGGGATATGGGTGTGATAGCATTGGAATAACACAGTGCTTAATAACACCTTTCCCATCTATCTGAGAGGGTTTGTCACCAAAACCACACAAATAAAAGCCTTTTCATGCAGAATTAATTTTGCTCTTCACAGACCAGTAGGCACATCTTTTTAATGGAGTCAGAGGTGCACCTATACTGAGTGTGTTTACCAACATGTGCTTGTATATGTATTTTAAAGCAGTCTGCACCAGAGTGAAGTTAACATCTGTGAGAAAGATTAAAAAATGTTTTAAGTCTCAAGGAGAGTTGAATTATATTTAGAAACCAGAGGGGGACTGCCATTATGTTATGGGTTATTTCCACTGCCAGTGCAGTCCTTAGGAAACATGCTGTGCTAAGGTGCAGCTAAGATTGTAAAGATGTCTTGGATGCATCAACCGTAAGCCAGGAACACTCAAACTGTACTTCCAGAAATACTCCAGCCAGCTCATCTTAGATTTGATTCGTGAAAATGAGGAGCTTCCAGTTTTCAAAATCCAGTTCTGAGTGACCTTCAGCTCCAGACTTTGCAGAATTACTCAGCTATGTTCAGTCAATGGAGAAAATAGTCTATGTAGGTTCTATTGATCTGGTTAACTGTACCCCTTCAATGTACCCCTTCTGTTTAGGCTTTCATGTTGTCACATGGGACTTTGATATCTCAGAAAATTCAGGTCACTGGCAGTCTGTCCACACCTCTGATTTCCCCAGTCTGTGAGATACCCTCTGTCCTTGCCTGCTCCTGGGGAGCTCACAAAATGTCCCCAGAGATTATAAATAATCCTTTCTAGGGAAGCAGATTATGCAAGTGACAAGTTATTGGAAAGATATGCATCTGGAATGAACAACAGGAGGTTTGCTTCCCTGAGATGGCCCATGCCTCCTGACCAGGAAGTGTTTTGCTCCAGGCAGTGACAAATTTTGGAGCAAGCTGGGGTGGGGGTGTGTGCTTGTGCATGTGAGTGAGGCACTTTCTATAGCAAGACGACGTTACCTGGTGTTTGAAATCCAGCCTAATTTAAGGACTCAGTCCTTCATGTCAATACCCTGTGAGCACCTGACCTATGGCAGAGGCTGTAGTGGGATACTTTAGTGGCATTGCAAAGTTCCAAATGCACAAATACCGAGCCTAGGAGGCTCCTCTAGTGGGGTTGATGTGAAGGCAGCTGTAGAGCTGCCCTGGGACAGGGGGTTGTCTTTGTTCTCCAAACCCTTTCACAGATGTGGTGTGGGGCAGAGTGCTGTATCAAGTATGTGGTATGTCAGAAGGGCACTGGAAGTTTTATAAGCATTGCCCAGCTTGCAGAAGTTTCCAAAATCCAGGATCATTGCCATTCCCTAAATTATGCTGGGGGTCAGCAGCTGGAAGTGATCCCCTGTGCTGCACCCTTTTCTCATTGCAAAGCCCTTCTGGCATGGTGTGGTGGGTTGACCTTGACTTGATGCCAGGTGCCCACCAAAGCTGCTCTATTGCTTCCCTCCTCAGCTGGACAGGGAGAGAAAACAGAACAAAAGATTCATGGATTGAAACAGGAATATGGATATCACTCAGCAGTTACTGTCACAGGCAAA
>JBAFWW010010150.1:0-11122 GCA_036873685.1 Agapornis canus | reverse complement strand
TGTGAGGTGTCCCTGCTTATGGCAGGTGGGTTGGAACTGGATGATCTTAAGGTCCCTTCCAACCCAAGCTATTCTGTGATTTGTAGTACTTGCAGGACTGTTATGTTGGTTTCCATCATGATGGGTCAGTCACAAACCTCTAAGAATTCAAAATATTTTCTGAAGCTTAAGATAGAAAACAGGCATAATTTGCATGTTTATTTCCCACATTTCATACCCAGCAGCCCTGTGTAGAAATGTGAAGAATAACTTTCAGCATCTGCTGCCCAAAAGTTTTCCTTACTGTTTTGGACAACTTGAAGGTAGCTTGAGAAAGGGAGAGGCCTTTTTGTAGGGTTTGTCACAGCCCTTGGTTTGAATGGGATGTGGAACATTCACAACATGTAATTTTTCAGCTGGTCCTAAAATGAACTGTGGGCTTCTGATTTTTTAGAGGTTTTTTTTAATATAGGGCACTTAAAGTTTCCAGTGAGTACTGTTCTATCACAAGCTGTATGAAAGTCCTGTTCTGCTTTTAAGATGGAAACCAAACCACCAGAAGCCTTGTGTGTGGCTTGTGTTACCAGCTCTTGCTGATAACTGGAATCAAAGTTTCAAATCTGTGTGGTGTTCTTACTAATGGCCTTAGGAAAACTTCATGAGCAGTCCCAGAATACCTCCAAGTTGTTGTATCATTAGTGGTATATTCCAAGCATTGTGGGACGTGGAGAGGATGCAGAAGACTTCAGTTGTGAACCAGGAGCAGGCTTCCCTTCTCTTGGTCTTCCTTTGAGCTCAGTTCTGTTGTAGATGAACACAGTCTGCTAGTAGAGTCTACAGAGTGGTTTTTTCTTGGTATCATGTTATTTCTAGTTCAGCAGCACTAGACAGAGATGCTGTTTCTATGGGCTTCTCACCACATCAGTTACTGCATTGCTTATCATACTTTCTTCATTTAAATACTGACTCTGTCTCTTCTTTCGCATTGTCTGTGTGAGTATGAAGACATCTTTACTATCTTTGCACTTAATAGTGTGTAAGGGAAGTTTTGTGGACATAAACTAGTGGCTGTAAATGTCCTTTTCTTCCCTACCTGAGATACAATAAAGCCCTGTTTACCTTTGCAAAGAGGATTTTTCTGTTCAAGCCAGCATTCAGTTTGAAAACTCATTACTCACTGATCTGTGCTTCATTTATTCTTTAGATAATTCTACAAGATCTCTGAATTTCAAATACAGTTTGTTATTCTTTGTGTTGTTAGCAGCATTCAATAGTGCAGTATCAGGAGATCCATATATCTTGAGAGATACATGTATGGTTTGGGGTTTATTTTGTATTTGCTTATTAATTGGTATTTAAGTGCTTCAAACTTGCAGAGGGAAACAAACAGTATTGCCTGTATGCAAAAAGCCACAACTTTTGCTGCCCTGTCCCATTAAGCAAGACAACATCCTAGAAAAGTATAGTAAGTGCATCTTCTCTGTTGGGTTTTACCATTTTTAAAGGTTTGGGTAATACATGCTCTAGAGTGTTAAGGAAAAGATTAAGTTACTGTACAGGAGCATGTTAAAAGCCGTGTGTTTTCTTCAGGTGTGCTGCTGTTTACTTTGATTTTGTGAAGTAGAACAGAAAATACTGTGTTATATCTAATGTCTAAATTGAGCTAGAAAGGGGAAAACTGGGTGCATCAATAGGCTGACCATCAGCTGAGGGGAGTTTTGTGTTTCCAGAACGGCAAGCTTTTGGTTCCTAGTGTGTTAAACCTGTTTCTCATTTATGTAGTATTCAGACATTATGCACTGAAGATATTTGTATGCTTTCAAGTCATCTTTAACTGTACTCAAGGCGGTGACATTACTGCAACCTACTTTACTTCAAGACGTGAAAGTAGACATCAAACCTTAACTTTTAGTCTGTTGTTCCCAATTTGTCAAGGTTTGCATTCCCATAGTTCAAATGCAGTTCAAGGGATTCAGGGTTCTGTGGATGTTGTCCTTGTTACGGGAACCATTTATTATGTGTTACTCAAGTTTCAGAGTGTTAGCAACTTGTGAAAGGTATTAATGCCTTCTGACTGTGGTAATACTAAACATCAAGGCTGTATTTATCATATGTATTTAGAGCACTACTGGACCAAGCAGGACTTTCCATCCCGTTTGAATCTGGTAATCTGGTGATGCAGAATTACATTGCTGATTTTTTTGAAGAGGCAGCTTGTTTTATAGCTAAGGTTTATGATGCAGTGTTCTCACAGCTGTCTTAATGAAAACATAGTGGGTTTGGAAATCCACCTGGGATTTCTTCTAGCAGGTAGTGGCGTTTTGTTAGTGGAACAGATTCCTAAGGAATGGCTTTTCCTTTCTTTTTTTATTGTCAGACCAAGGGGAATTTTTCAGCTTGCTTTTCAGTGGTTTTGGGTTTCTGTGGTGTTGACTGTATTTCATATCTGAGTTTGCACTAGAAATAATGGTAGTAGGACTTTACTGCACTTAGTTTCATGTCAGTGCTCCTGTACAGGTGCTTATATCAGTATGTAAAGGTGTGGTGTTAACTAATACTATTCTACAACATGCAAATTAAAACTGTGGTAGTAGTAAGTTCACAGCAGTCTTGACATTTTATGTGGGAATTCCTACTGGTAGTTGTGTTTTCCCTCTGATATTAGTAGCATCTTCCAAGGTTAATGGTTCCATTTAAAACTAATAGTGATTAGGGATTGGATCTTGGTGAATGATTAACAAAAAATGAGGTAAGGTTTCAGAACAAAGGTGTAGATAAATATTTAACTGCTAACATTTCAGAGTAGAGAATTGAAAAGTCAATGAGATGGGCAGCTTGTTCTTTAATAGGTCTTAGCAGAATTCTGTAGGTTTTAATTTCTTTACTGAAATGCTTTGTAACAATACAGGCTGAAAATGCAGCTTCTGTTAATGACTCCTATTAATTCAAATGTATTTATTAAGAAAGCAATGAGTACATGAAACTTTTTAATGGCTGTTTCTACTATTCAGATAATGTGATACATGAGAATCTCACTCTGGATCTTGTGTAGCGTTGCAAGTTCTGACTGAGGAAGTGCAGAACTGTTTCATAGCTGTTGAAAGAATTACAGCAGAGAGAAAACCCTGTTGACATCATTCTGTAGTGTTCACATAGGGCCCATTTGAATTTTGCCAAAGCTAGATGAAAGTCCAGTTGTCAAACCTAGAAATGGCTTTTCAGGAATGGGAAAGGGATACCCATTAAGGAAAAGTATGCACTTACATGTCTATATCCAAAAGAAACTGGCTTATGCATAGGCTAAGAAATGCTGGTTTACATTTATATTCCCTGAAGTGTATTAACAGCCCAGACTGACTTTAGTTTATTGTATTGTGATATTCAGAGTAAAATGAGTAAAATTTATATTGTTTCAACAGCTGAATCACTAAAGTTCTGCTCATGTTACTGATTGCATTTGAATCCTTGGTGTCTTGACAGGTTTACTTGTAAAGATAATGAATGTCCCTGTGCTGTGACTCTGAGTTCCGGTGCTGTGACAAACCTTTCTCATAACTGAGCACTCTGCTTACAGTTTGATTACAAATTACTCACTGAAAAGTAGCTCAGTTTTGCATTCATGACTCTTCTCAGCCATTCCTATGACCTGGTTTTACTTCTTGCGAGTGTAAAACATAGCAGAGTATCTAGAAGTAGTTTTCAAACTCTGCTATTGGGTTTCTCGCTATCTGGATAAATATAGGGCTTTGTGTAAAACTAGACAGGTATTTTAAAACTTGAATTGTTTCTAAGGTTTTATAAATAGATCAGGAAGTATGGGTGATGTTAAGATAACACTGCCAAAACTTTGGGGTGTTTTACAGAGGGGTAGCTGTGGAGATAGTCTCTATGCGGAGTATTCCTATGGTACAGTGTTGCATAAATTGCCTGTTGGCAAGTGGGCTGCTTTCCCAAATGCTCAGGAAAACAGAAAGAAGGAGTTGGAAGGCAGCACAGTTCTGTGTGATAGCTATCACAGGAGTAATAGGAGTTTGATGTGGGTTTGTACCCAAATTCAGAAGTCTGGATTAGGTGCTCTGTGGGAAGTGAAACTTAAATCGTCTTTTCCTAGTTGTTTGCTTGCTCTTGAGCAATGTTCTTCATGCTTCTGATATTTCCCCACTGGCACTAGATATCAGTGTCCACTGTTACGTCTGAATCAAGCTTCATGTTCCCAGTTGTGTGGCCAACTTCAGAAGCCACAGGAATGCTGCATTAAAACTGTATGATGCCATAATTTGTAAATCGCATCTTTAAGATACATGGGATATTTAAAGGGAGATGTTTCATAGTCATTTAAGAGTTTAAAATCATAATGACATGTGAAAAAGATGAAAACCTGTGGTTTAAAATCCCGTTTTATTTGTTTCCTTGTGTAGCTATGTAGGAAACCTCTCCAGAGATGTCACTGAAGTTCTTATACTTCAGTTATTCAGCCAGATTGGACCATGCAAAAGCTGTAAAATGATAACAGAGGTAAGGCCACTTCCAGGGGGGTAGCAAATACAATGTAAATGATGCTAAGTTATGCAACATGAATGGAGCTGGGGGCTTCTTTTGCCATTCCTGATAGTGGGGTTTTAGGTTGATTGTGCTTGGCTTTGGGGATAACTTTGTGCAGAAGAGACCTGTTGTTGTGCGGAGTCCTTTACTTTTGCCTGTAGCCCTGGCCTACCCTTCACCAGCTGATGATGAGATTCCACTTCCTTTAGAAGGTTGTTACCCTTTCTTTTCAGAGCCCCATTGTGATGATCAGAAACCTCATTGTTTCAAGTGTTACTCATGGCTATTTTGTACCTTTTTTTGCTTTATTTCAATATGAGCCTCAGTAATTCTTTTTCCTCTTGACTAAATGCTGCTTCACTATGGATGGAAAGTCCAAAATCCTTCAAAACAAGCTGTGCTCTTCCCGAGTCACTTCTGTGCCAGTGCAAACAGCTCTTGTCTGCATCTCTGTTCTTAAATGATTTTTTTTCTTGAAACAAAGTGACAGAATTCCCATAGTATCCCAGACAAGGTCTTTTGTACAAAATAGCGGTAAGTATGAATGCTTTCTTCTCACCACTGCAAATGCTCCAATACCTTTAGGGTTGGTACCATTTCCACGATCTTGTTGACACATCCTAAACAATTTCTTTATCCCTAATACTTTTCCTTCTTTGTGCATTTATAACTGATAAACTCCTGGCAGGAACTGATCAGAACTTTTGCTGGGTTCAGTCTTTGGTTCTTCAGCTCTGGTTTTCTCTATGCTCTTCCTACTTCTACTACTACTTATGCTTGTTACTAACCTGTGATTACAGATTTCCTGAGTACAGTCACATTACTTTTTTTGGCCAAAGTTGTTAATGAAAGTGTTAAAAGGCAAGTCTGGAAAGCAGACTTTTTTAGGAGCACTCCTAGTAACTCCTGTGGTCTTCTTTTACTCTCAATGTTACACACTGCTTTTTTGTGTGCTCTTAGTGGCTTCTTATCCATCCATCTGATCCTTGTTTAATCACTCTCTTCTTTGTCTTCACTAATCATTCCCCATTAATTAGAACCTTCTAGTGGAGATAAGAGCCACATATTCTACAGGTTTATTGGAAAGAGGTGACTAAACAGAAGGGTAACAGAGCACAATTCTTTTTATTCTCTGAAGAAACAGCTTTGATTGTCATAGGCTCACTAGAAATAAGGTACTGCAGCTCCAGCCTTCATCGATTGAGAGATGTTAGCAGTAGTGTGATTTCTTGAGAACAAGATGAGAAGTTCCAATGCTCTTCTACTTGATTTAGACTTTATGGGTTTAGGATTTTACATAATCATACAAATAACAAGTGAGGCATCTTTTCTGAACTGAGGAGCTAAGCAGAAAGCTACTCACAGCTATATTCAGTCATTTGGAGGTGAACACACTGAGCTGACCTAATGCCCTATCACTGAGCAGTCAGCAAGTGCGAGTTGGATTCCAGACTGGAACTGGGCAGCAGCTACAGCACTTCTGTCAAAGTACCTATCCATGTTGTCCGTCCTCCTAATCAGTGTTGTCACCTTCTCATAGGCGCTTAGTTGCATTTAAGTGGTTCTTACCTCTGTCTTGTTACTGCCACCATCAGTCAAGTTTATACCTGAATGCTTCAAAAACTTCTGTGATTTTCTGTTTCCTTCCCCTCTTCAGCCAGATGTATCAACTGTTTGATGACTGTCTCTTAAATATGTACAGTATATGACATGAACATGTCCAGTGTTTAGAGATTTGAAGTGGTTATTTTTGGGGTATGTAATACTCAGGGTGGCAGGTATCTCAAACTCCTTAGTGTCTGGGTATCTGTGAAAGAGGATTGTGTCATGTTCAGACAAGTTCTTAGTGGCAGAGAAGACCTCCCTACAATCCAAAAGTAAATTGTACTTCATTTGAAGCACAGACTGCACTCATCTGCTAAGTCCTTATCTTGTTTTCATTGTAGCAGGAAGGTATTATGGGAAGAGGAGTGAATTAAGGCTCACTGTTTTGAGGCATCTGGAGTGAATGTGCTCTTAGAGCATTTCATGGCTGTTGTGACTTAAAGTCTTTTTTATGATCTCAGGTGTGTTTTCTTTGTTCATTTTGCATCACTTAGAGACTCCTCGTACTGACTGTTTATGTCTTCAGACTGCTTACCATTTTGCATATAAAAAGGCCTTGTGATCAGTTTAGCTGTGAGATCTTAATAACTTCCTTGTTCAGGTGTAGACAGAACTATTGAAGATGTACAATCCAGTTTAACAGGGCACAATTAGAAATGTTTTGTCCATATAAGCATGTGTGAATTTCTGGAAGTTCAATAGTAAAACTGGCAAAGACCTGCTCCCAAGTTGAATTGGAGCCCTCTACCTAACACTGAGGGGTGTTGACATGCAAGAATACTGGTGCCAAAGCAGTTTCTTTACGTGCTATACCCTTCCCTGTCCATGCAAGAAATAATTGGCTTAATTCAGTATTAGTGTTTGTCATCTCCTGGTCTGTGCACATGCAGAGAACTTAGTGTAGATAAGTACTAAGAGTAGTTAGTGTAGATATTTTGGTGTAAGGCTCTAGGTTTTGTACTCATTACATCCTTCAGGCAGATTAAACCCAATGGCATTCTAGTAATCATTTCCACTTGATCAGCTTTTAGGTTCTTGGGTCTTAATAGTTCGGTCCATTTAATACTTCAATGAGTTTTATTTGTCATTTACTATGTTTAAAGGTGTTCTATTAGGCTATCTTACAAAACCTGGTTGTACCCCAGGTTTAAGAGCAACAGTCGATGTCTTTTTTTCCCCCAGTCAGACTGTTGAGTTCTTTTAAACGGATGCTTCCAGCTGCTGGGTATAACATTTTTCATGTGAGACTGAGAAGATGCAACTTCTAGGTTCCGTTCTGGCTGGCAAATACAGGGAGAGGCTTCTTAAGTAGGAGGAGAGAGAAAATTGTCAATAATGTATCTGGGGAACAGACCTTTTAAGCTTTGAGTGTATATATGAGTCAGAAGACCCTATTTGTTCTTCTCTGCATTCTTCCTTTTCCCACCTCCCCTTTCATCCAGTCTACAGTTCACGTTTCTGGTTAGTTGAATTATTCTTGGTGTAATAAACCTGAAGTACTGAGCTCTCACAGAAAGTACCCTATACCTCAGACATTACTAGACCTTTAATAAAAGTCCATCTTAATAGTTCTTGCATTTAAGTGTAATGTCAAAGGCTATTTCATAAATCTAATGCAAATCATTTTGAAAGTTTCTAACTATAAGTAATATATTTTCCTGGATTTTCTTCTCAGCAACCCGATAGCAGAAGGGTCAACTCTTCTGTTGGATTTTCTGTTTTGCAGCATACAAGCAATGACCCTTATTGCTTTGTGGAATTTTATGAACACAGAGATGCAGCTGCTGCATTAGCTGCTATGAATGGGAGAAAAATTTTGGGGAAGGTAAGTTGCTTACACTGGAATCTTCGATTTAAGGACTCTTAAATCTTAGATTTTAAGGTTTGTGTAAAAACTGCTAATAAAACTGTGGGATGTTCATTGTCCTGAAGGTGTTTCTCAAGTTTAATAGTTTTAAATACTGATTTGGAAAAGTCAGTCCTGTATAGGAAATGTACTGTTTGTGATGTTCTAACCATGGCAGTGTTTTATACTGAGTGATGACTTGTAGACATTGTTGTAACCCACCCTTGAATGAGCTTATAAAATGTAAGGCTTTTGTGAATTCATACTAAATCTTATGCTTGTTTTCAGGAGGTCAAAGTAAACTGGGCAACAACACCAAGTAGCCAGAAAAAGGATACATCCAGTAAGTAAAGTAATGCCACAGTATCACTTCTACACAAACCTTTCACGTCGTGGTAATAATTTGTCATAAGTACACTTAAACATAACTTTTCTCCTTCCCATCTTGTGTTTAATAGAAGTTTGCAAACTAATTCTTCTGTTTCTGCTTTACAACTGGGGAAACTGGAGTGGACAGATTAAATTGCTGCTGCTCATCCAATGGAGTCGTGGTTCCCAGTGCTGTGTGCAGAGCATCACTTTCTCAGGAGTTGACGTTGCAGATAGCAGTTAAATATTTGATAAGGAAATTATTTATTTTCAGATCACTTCCATGTGTTCGTTGGAGATTTAAGTCCAGAAATAACAACAGAAGACATCAAGTCAGCATTTGCTCCCTTTGGTAAAATATCGTAAGTATCATCATAAACATTTCCAATATGGGTTAGAAAATGACAGTGAAAATATGTTTGAGGTGAAATGTTAGTTCTTGTCTCTAGATGATTCTCTGATGTTGATTTCCTTATGTTGGGTGGGCAGTGAAGAGGGGGTATTGTTTCATCTTAATATCTATCATGATTGCAAATACAGTAATGTAATTGTGCTCTGGTTTTGCTGAAAGCAATGTGCTTTTAACCTAATTTATATGCTAATGTCCTTCAGCTTCTTATTAATTCTTAATTACTGTTCCTAAGTGTGACTTTTTGTTGTTTAGAATGTGTACAGAGTAGTGACTTGATAACTGGTATATGTTGCATCTTTGGTGTATTGTGTATGCATTCATACTGCGTTTCATAGGCAGTAAACTGGGTGATTGGAATATAACTTAATGAAGCAGCTACTTGAATAACTTGTGATGACCGTGTTGAAAAAAGCTTATACTTAATGAAAATGAAATCTGCTTTTGGGGGTTGATAATGGGGTGAATTGGGATTATAATATTTAAATGAAAAAATGGTGGATTTGCAATATGTGCACGTTTCTGCCAGTTAAGAGAAGGTTACTTTAAACTTCTCATAGATAATTGAGGTGATCCTAAATCACCTGGTGTTTTAATGGAACACATTAAACATGGCAAGCATCCCTGTGAGTGCTCAAGTATGTGTGTCCTTAAGAATACCTGAAGTTGCACATGAAGGTTAGCAGGGATATAGTTCTAAGAGCAAAATGCTGAGTTTTCTCTTGTTCTGTACATTTTGAAATGAAATCATAAATCTTATTTCTTACCTCTTGCTATTTTGTTTACTTTGCTTTTTGTCTCTTAATGTGGTAAGTAAGTACTGTTTTAAAAATGGGGTTTTAAAGAGAATAATTCAGGTTTCTGTTTTCTCAATCTATATTTATACCTGAGACCTGCAGTTTTTCTAAAGTCCAAGTCACAATTAAAAGTAATAGCATTCTGGTTATTTTGCAGAATTGCTCATAAGAATGGACAGGATCTTGAAGGCTAACTGCAAGGAACTGTGCACACTGGAACTCAGTTGTAGATTTTTTCTCATTTCTATTTATTCTTATTATACATTATTTATATATACATATTTTAGTATTTACATTTTAACATTCTATATTCAGTGCAGTTCTATATTTCCAATCATTTTAACTTACTCACTAAAATTTCTGTGTAAATTTGTTGTTTTCGTACTGGTGTGCTTAGCATTGTTGTTAGTTTTATTCTCCTTTTCTTTAAATATCTGAAAATGTCAATTTTTCAAAATTTACAGCTCCCCAAACTCCAAAATGATGCTAGAGAATTGACCAAGAAAAATAAAGAAATCTGTTAACAGGCCATGTATGCCTTTTAATTCCTATTTTTTCCTCTTTTTCCATTTTTTTAATATTTCATATATTTGGTATCAGTAGGCAGAAGACCTTTAACTATTTAGAGAATGCATGGTAACTTAGCTAGAATTGTTACAGTAATTTCTAGAGCAGTAAACCTTAGAGGACCCTAGCCAATAGAATACTAGAGAAGGAAACGTTGTCTCTCTTTATGCTGCCCAATTTGAGCGTTCTAGTCCTAGCCAGCCTAGGTTATGTGGTTAGGTTGCATGTTTATTACATGTTATTTTTTTTTGTCCTGCTGCTTTTTTCTAACAGGTAAAGAAGCAATAGGGAGAGTTCAGGAATGAGCTGTAGTTGTAGGGCTAACTGAATTGCTAAGCCAAAATTATGCTCACGATACAGTGTGTGTGGTTCCTTTTAGTTTTTATTTTGCAGGTTATTAATATCGCCCTCATATAGCTGTGCTTCTCTTCACAGGGATGCACGGGTAGTTAAAGATATGGCAACTGGAAAGTCAAAAGGCTATGGTTTTGTATCTTTTTATAACAAACTGGTGAGTAAGCACAGTGTCTGCTGAAAATCATTGCCTGTTTTCCACTTGTAGCTTTGCCTTTTTGTTTATATGTTCACTGTGTATCAGGCTTTCCCAAAGGAAGTAAATTTGCATGTACAGGACAAATGTACTTTAGTCAAAAGCTTTTGTTATCTGTGGTTAAGGATTGAAACAATTCGGATGACAGCAATGCTGTGAGAACATTGTGAAAGAAGATTCTTGGGTGTAGCAAGCTTGTTTGGGTGAGTTAGAGTCGTTCAGCTCAGCCTGTGGAGCTGTCTCTCCTACTGCGAGCTGGGTTCCTGGTCTCATCAGCAGTGCTTTGGGTCTCTTAGCTGAGGCACTATACCAGGTCCCTGTGTGAAGGTAGGAGCCCCCTACAAAATGATGTCTTGAAGCTGTCAGCAGCACAGTGCCAGGCTACATGGCAGGGTTTGATCAGTGTGAGGGTGCTGAGGTGCTGGCACAGGGTGCCCAGAGAAGCTGTGGCTGCCCCA
>JBAFWW010010146.1:0-10909 GCA_036873685.1 Agapornis canus | reverse complement strand
AGCCTTGGGTGGCATGGTTTAGTGTGAGGTGTCCCTGCTTATGGCAGGGGGTTGGGACCAGATGATCTACTAAAGGTCATTTCTAACCCTAACTGTTCTATGATTCTATGATTCCATGAAAAAGATGGCTTTTCAGAAATTATTTCTGGTGCTCACTGTTGGGTTAACCAAATATTAAGGTTTCATTTGTAACTGATTAACAGATTATTACCTTCTATACCCACTGCAGACTAGATTAATTTTATACCATTAATGATTATAAACAAAAAGGTGGCTATCAGTTATCATGAGGGGTTCTTTTTAAAGACATTTAGCTGGTAATTAACAAGGAGTCAGCACACTGTACACTAGCAATTGCTTACCCATTCATTAAAAAAATCATGCCTGTTATCCATACACGACTATAAAGGTGAGTATAAACCAGAATGATATTGTCTCACCTCCTGCTGATCCATAGCCCCAGCCTGCATTACTAGAAAAAAATTACTGAAGATGTTTTCTGTGGGTGACTCAAGGAAAATGTGTGGAAGAGTTAATCCTGAGGTTGGCTTTGGTTTAACAAAAGCAAAGCGAGACATATGGCATTTACCTAACAACTCCCAGTCACAATGCTTAGAGAAAGAGGGATGATAGTTTACCAGGTGTACACATAATCTTTGCTGAATTACCAAAACACTAGAATGAAAAAAGGAAGAAGATGAAATCCAAGGAAAAAAACCCAAACGTGTAGGTAAAGAATCAAATAGCTTAGCTTGATAATATGGGAAAGTAATTAAGAACTTGGATCAGTCATTTACTGTGAGACTAAGTTTTCCTGGAGTACATTTTAGCTGACCAGATGGGTTACATCAGGTACAAGTGCCCTACTTTCAGTACACTCAAATACACCCTTTTGGATGTACTACCTTGCTAGTGTGGTGTACAACCATCACGATAACTTGACCACACTACCTCAGATTTTGTTTGCAGTTAATTTCTGTGAAGTCAAACCATTCTCAGCATCTTTGTCCTGGCTGTTACCAGGACTGTGCTACTTCTGTAACTCTGGGTTTGGTTATGTTTTTTTAACTGATGTTATTCTACCGTTAAGACAGAGCTCTTCAGAAATCCCAACAAGCAAAAATAAGTGGTATCATTTTTCTGGCACTGAACACCTAGTTAAGTTTCATGTGTTTACAATGCAGGACTTAACAGGAATTTCAGAAAAGTCTATTTTATACCTAGTCACTGGTACAATATACTGGTAAGATGCTTTAATAATACACTGGTAAGATGCTTTTTTTAATTTTACTATAAACTTATGTATGCTCTTATTTTGTTGCTGTTCCAAATATGTAAATATATGTTATGTTCACCAAAGTCTGAGATGATTAATAGCTATGATCAGACACAGTATCTGTGAGACCCCATTCAAACACAGTCACCTATGCAATGCCATTCTTGGTGTACCAAGCAACCAGTAATGTAGATTATCCATCTTTATGCCTCGGTGCAACCAATGAGGACTGGACTACAGCATTAAGTCCTAGGAGAAGAAGTGGGTTTGGTCCTGTTTAATTATGAAGTTGTATGATTACAGGTGCAAACAAGCTGACAAAAATCAAGCCTTTCCCTTGCCTTTAGACTCTCAACCCTTCAGAACGGTTGAGGCTGGATGAGCCCCAAGCTCTCCCTCATGCAGTATAGCTCTCTGCAAATGCCAGGGAACAGGTGTTCTGGAGCAGTGAGACACAGAGCACTGGAGATGCTGGCTGCTCTTCCACTGGGTTTTCCGACAACAGGAGACTCCAAAGATACAGGACTAAGCAGGCACTAAGCACCTTAGAAACAGAATTTGGCAGCTGAAACTAGACAAGTATCAGAGGAATGACCTTGCATAGCACAGACCTAACATAACCATACTGTAAGGGTAGGAAGGGAGATACCTACACTTCATTTACATACACAAAGAAAGACTGTCATGTAGGAAGCCAGGACTTTGCAGTCTACATGGTAGCTGAATCAGCTGGCACTTTCTTTGTGAGTGTTTGAGAATAAACTTATTTTCAACAGAAGCAGCAGCAGTGACCACAAACAGTCCCTCAATAAGAAGTCCCTCAATAGCCCCTCAAAAAGAAGCAGACATCAAAATGTAAGCTTGAGATACCAAACTTGGAATGATCTGACCTACCAGTCTTCAACAGATACCAGGAATAGAGAAACAAAGCCAAATGAAACTGAGTGACCCTGAGCAATGGCTTTCCTAACTTAAATAAGCAACAAGCACTGTGCATAGAAATAACTGGCGAAGTATATGCTTGAAAGATGAACTCTCACCTATCCCTTAAACATCTCGCAATGAAAACACTGGTTGAACAGAAGAACAAACATTACTTAAATACACTCATAAAAGAGGACTCAAAATGCTTTTCCTTTTTAAGCAAAAATTGAGAGAACAGACCATTCTGGTGAACCAGAACTTCTAAACTAACCAAGTGGGGTCAAGGAACAGTTCTTTGGGAAGAACCAAAAAAGGAAGCAAAAGGAGGAAGAGAATTTCCTCTCTGCAGAGCTTTGCTTCAGCCTGCAGTCCTGTAACTGTAGTCATGAGATAAACCTTTTCCTCACTAAATAGGAAATGTTTCTTCCTTACAGCAGAAAAAAATACACAGCAAATAATCTAGAATTCAGAGATGTAAGAAAGTTTGAAATTAAAATAGTCACGACAGACACACACTTTATATACAACTCAGTCTATGACAAGAGGTTATCTATGAATATAGATGTCCAGCAAGACACTAAAAATAGCTGACAAGTCTAATGTATTGTGTTGCTGCTAAAAGTCCTTTGAAGACCTTCTTATTTTTTTTTAGCTATACTAACACATGTAAGTTTTACATATTTATGTTTTATGGGAAACGTTTAAGTGTAACCAGGTCCCAAATAAAATTGCAAGAGCATAACTATAAGCAAGTTACTTCAAATTATACTTTAGTTGCACATATTTTATTTGTTAATGTTACATACACAAATGATACACTACCCTCACGATAGTTCATAATATTAAAGCCTAACAGGAAAAAAAGCATAATGTTTTAAATGGGAAGAGAGAGATGAACATTACTGCAAAATCTAAGACAGGAAAAATAAATGTGAGATTATAATTGTATTTAGAACTTAAAAATGTCCATCCACTCGAGAGGGTAGCTATTACCTTTGCATAGCCAATGGTCGTTATGTAACTACCAGCAATCGTTCCAAGAAGTGGAAGCATTTTTCTTATTAGAAGGTAGAGACACAAAGTAAGACTGGAAATGAGAATAAGGCAATTCCCAGAATAGATAACACATTTTGGGGAATACCACAGCAGGCAAGGCTTGAAATCAGATAGCTATACTAACTCACAGAGCCAGTTTTAGGGCTTTAAAGCTTTTAATATTTGCTTTTCTTTCCTGTCTAAATTAAGACACTTCTTTCAGCCCTATTGATTTTACCAAATAAGATGTGGATTTTGAGATTATAAAGAACCTCAGAACTTTTCAGAGTGGACTCCGGCCCCACACGAGAAGGGTGCACTGGCTAACTTCAATAGACGTGACCTTTAGAATGCAGTATTATTCACCCTCTGCTTGTGGGTGCTTTGACACATTAGCACTTTGTGAGATCTCCAGGCAGTATTTTATCAGAAGGACCCGTCCAGGCATGATGTGCACTTTCACAGTGCATTAGCATATCCAGAGGAGGAACACTGCAGAATGCAATGGCCTTTCCTTGCAGGGACAGACACAAGAGTGTGGAACAACTTTACTGACATTCTCTCTGACATCCAGGAGCTGCTCTGCATATCCAGTATTCATCAGCATGTAAAACCTAGGACCATATACTGAAGAAACTAATTTCCAGAGCAGCTTAACTATTACTATTTCAATCTTTGATCTGCTCATAGCCTTATATTCTGAGTTCATCATCTTAACTATTTCCTTCCTGCCTTGCACATTAAGAAAATACCAGTCTATATTCTACATACAAGCTGAATGCTAAAGTTTTAAAAGAAATCAAATGTATTTGACAATGTAAACTGAAACCCTTCTTCTCATCCTGTATCTGTACTGACCAGAAATAATCCTGGTGAAATCAGCCAGCACAGGTACTCAAAGGAAGAGAACCTGAGCCAAAGAGTAACAGAACCCTTCACACACACACAGAGTCCAGCAAAAAAAAGAGTCAAGAAACAGACCTGAGGTCACACAGAAAGATGGCAGCGCAGTCTGTAACAGATTCTTCCTCAATCACAGGCCAGTTTTGCACTCAGTGCTTCTGGTGGTTACTGAGTCCTGGTTATCTGAGCAGTGGATTGCCCCATTGCACTTTCAAAGTCATCTTGCCAACAAGGTAGGAGTGCTCAAATCACAAACAGCAATCCACAGTTGCTTCAAATCATTCTGTGGCACAGTTGCTTGGAGTGTAAAACTAGAAACGGGTCTAGCTCATTATTATTAAAAACATTTTAACCTGCATCAGAATGGGATTTCTAAATTTCAGAAATGAAAAATTGCTTTCTCTCTTTCCTGTTTTATTAAACATAGCAAATGAGAAACTATTTGGGCTACGAGCCACTTCCAAGCCCTTGTTGCTGGGCACTTCTGTAGATTTTCCCCTGGCTTCATCAGTTTCTGAAACCCACTGAAGGCACTCCTGAGAAAAAATCTGTTCTGTCTTCATTGGCACATTTTTGTCAGCTGTAAGACGTAACACAGCTCACTGCTTTAAAAAGGAACGACAAAGGGGATTCTTCACCTTCAAAGAGATTTAGTTTGGCAATTAGAATTTTGAGACCTGCTACTCCAGATCTGGATGTGACATTTTCAAGGATATCCCTTCATAGAAACCCAAGAGTGATTTTTCTAAATAGTAAATGCTAAGTGAGTCAGAAGAATTTCACCTTACAGTGGCAACAGGGTCTAGCAGGAGGCTTCCCTGCCCATGGCAGGGGTTTGGAACTAGATGATCTTAAGGTTCTTTCAAACCCAAACCATTCTATGATTCCATGAATCAAACTGTACTGACTGTATCCCAAGTATAACAGCACTCCCCCAAGGATTCACAACAAGAATTTCCCTACTTAAACAGTTTTATAACCAAGCATCCTATTATAAAACACAATTTTACCTAGAAAGCACTTCCATCATAGTATTATACATCTTACTCAACTCAATGTATACATCCTGAACATTTGGCTGATGTTACATAGAGTAACAAACTTCAACCTGTATACATCAATTTCAAAATATATAGTGCAAGTTGATGTTCCATCTTCTTTGTTCTACAATTTTGTCTTCAGGGTTTAGCACTAAGTGATAAAGAAGTTTATCTCGTATCTCATGCCACTAACACTGATCTATTCCCTCTCCAACAACAACAAAAGGAGCTATGGGTCATTGAGCCAAAAAATTAAATGCTGAAATGTGCATGCAACAACACTGCCCTTTGCTAGCAGATATCCTGTGGAAACAAAAACATAAAACAAATACAACTCCAATGTCTAGCCAAAAGAAAACATTCAGAAAAGAACAAGATGAAATTCAGTCCTGCTCTTCAGGATGAGAGGGATCTTATTACAGCTTCAAATCTTCCATGGTGCCTGCCTGAGCACAGCTAAAATGTGGAGAAAAATTATGGTATTTTAACATGGTTGGCTGAGGGGAAGGAAGAGGTTTCTCTGTGAGGTCAGGAACAGGAAATTATTCACTTTTTTTCTTCAGTTCTTCAATACGCATTCTCTTCTACTGCTAACATCACTGTCATTTTCCCTACAGAAAGCTGACTAGCCAAAGCAGTACTAGATTAATATTAGCCTGCACTACGAATGGACACTTCAGTGGAAGGTACACCATTTTGTGCAGGTTTGAATATAACAAAGGAAAATTCCAGTCCATATTTGAGCAGGAATTTTGCCCCTGATGAGCTTCATGCTCCATACCTATGACAAACTAATACAGTTTAAAGGAAAACATAGAAGATTCGTAATCGCACTGTGTTTCACCCTACTACTATTCTACTCCCCAAGCTCTTTGAGGGAAAAAAAACCCACCAAAATACCAAACAAACAAAACCAAAAACCAAACCAAAAAAACCCCTGAAACTCACTAATCAGATAAGAGACCTCTTATTACACACCAAACGAAATTCATCCTGATTTTATCACAGGGAAGAGACTGCACTGTAAAACTTAATGGTATTTTCTCGACACTGTGACACCAGTGTTAGTTCAGCAGTTACCAATCCAGCAGCTCAAGTCAGCGCATCAAGAACAGGATGCCACCAACCTCACAGGAAAACAGGATTGGAAAATATTTTGGGGAAACACTGGGGGGAAAAAATAACACTTGTTAACTAAAGTGAAAACAGAAAGATCAAACATACACCAGCATCCAGTTCATCCTTTTCTAAGCCCAGTAGGAATTTAAGACAATTCCTACATACTGAATTGGACAAAGCTGTGAGCAACTTTGTCCTTGTTTGAAGCTGTTCTAAAATAATTGCTGTCAAAAAAGTTGATAGCCTGAATGGCTGCAAGCACAGAACCACAAGTGTCTTGTAGTCACTGAAACACGAAATAGCTGAAAGACATTATATGACATGTCAGGTCACTACAGAGATGAACAGGAAAAATAGGTACAAATATTTGTAACTAAAATACACTCACTGAATAAATACCTAAGCCTGGAGTCTTCTAACTGTAACAGGATGAAGTAACGAGAATATTTATGATACATTAAAACAAGACTTTATAGTAATGCACCAAAGAACACCAGAGAACAGCAACCAAGGAGTGATCAAAGAAAACATGTATATACTCGGCATCATCTGAACAGTGATGATAAATAATGAATAAAAATTTCTGCTAGGCAATACTGCAAGATATCCTACCAAACCAAGTTCTACTGCTCATCCTGGAATACTTTTTATTCACTAGAAGGATAAACCCAGTGCACAACACAGTAAAAGAGAAAGCAAAAGAATTCAAAATTTGAAAGTAAAAGATCACCCAGGCTATTTTCCTAGTTACTATTTCAGCTATTTAGTGCACTTAAATTCAGGCAAGATGCAAGCAATTCTCACTGCCAGCCAACCAAGATCATCAGATCTATAAATCCCTTTTTATTTGAATTCCCTTTCAAATATAAAATCCATTTCCCCTAGTATGTAGTAATACAGAATGTGCCTCTACACAGTCTGCCTTTGATCTACAAGTTTGACATGGATTCTTTAATATATTAGTAGTATTTTAGGAAAAAACAGCTTTGAAAGATGAATCATCTTTCCAGAGAATTCCAGCAGATACAAACTTGGACCTGCTCACTGACAAGACCAAGCTTCAGCTGTATGAAAATGAAAGCCAAACCTAGCATTTTATATCCCATCAAGAGGGTGGAAATTGAGAAGGATGACTAGAAACAAGCTTCTGAATGCATGAAAGCCGCCCCAACACCACCAACAATCTCCTTTGTCACATTACTGCCAAACAGCTACACCCCCCTACAAAATCCCAGCCAGACTGGTCTCATCTTACTAGAATTTTTCAGAGGACAAGATCTTTGGCAGCAGTCTATCAGAGCTCCTACAGATACTTTAATTCTTCAAAAGAAAGGGAGAAACAAAATCTTTTATGCAATTAGTAAACAGTTCAGTATGAAATATTAATGTGCCATCAAAGGCCTGATTATTCACAATCTTTCTTTGACAGTGCTTTGAAATTTGACGTTCACTATGCACTAAATGCGCTTAAGAAAGCAAACTGTTTAAAAGTCAGAAACTGAAAACTTAAATGAAACTGAACTAAAAAAAAATTACATAAACATTCTTTTTTTTTTTATTTAAAGAAAACTCTCTCTTTGATTTCATCCCCAGCATTATAATTAGCAATTTTAGAAGAAATACCTCATGCTAAATCACAAACACTTCATCTTCCAAGGTTATTCCTCAGTGTCACATTTTTATAAATACTGTTAATGTAAAACACTGTCAGTGCATGGCAAAGGCTGCTGTTATAACCTGGAACACTTCACTAGCGAATGTGAGCTCAGCGAACCCCTAAGAACTTCCCAGCAGCGAGAGTTTAATAAAACAAGAGTCGTGCCCCAGTGCTCAAGGTTTGATTTAAGAAAACAGGAACACACATGCGCAAGTGCTTCCTTGAGGGGTGGATTAAGTTAAAAAAACCACAAATTGTTTGGAAAATCAACAAGTCAAAAGCACAGATGAAAACTCAAAAGCTGGCAACAGAGTAAGTTTTTATAACGGAAGTGTAGAATTAAAGCAAAAGCATTCAAATTTACCTATAAGAGCCTCCTCAGAACCATGAAACCTCTATTGATAATTTGTTGAGTGTACTCTAGCACTGCAATTTGTATTTAATTACAGTTCTACAGTTATTTCTTATTTAAGCTATAATGCTCTCCAAGCAGAATGCATCTCAGAAGGCTTATTGCATACCAAGGGATGAAAACCACGCTTCTTCAATCACCAGAAGAGCAGCAAAATATCCCATGCAGTCACTACTACATTACTGAAATGGCATTTTTAAATATTACTTTCATATACTCTGGCTGAAATTCATGCATCACACAAAGTCAATGAAGGATTAATCAAAAGTTTAATTTGCATCTAGCATCTAAGCCTGCAATAATAATTCAATATCACTGAAAATGTAATCAATTTCATAGGTGATAAACAAGGGGGCTAAGGGTAATATTATCATAAAATCACAGCAACCGCCATATTCAATCCTTTGGGATTCTTCAGATCCTACTATACTAGGCACTTACAGTTTTCCTAATGCAGTAACTTTAGACAACAGCCGTAACTGGATGCTCCAGAAACAAATTAAGACCCATCAGTGTGCACGCACGTTTAGAACAAAATTTCCCACTTCACTGACCTGTGCCTTAGGCATTTGTTAAGCCTTGAAGGACAAGGTTTTGAGGCCTCTCTGGCATTTTTGTGGTTACCGTTTGACATTTGGTTTGACATTACTGTTAATATTTCCTAATTCAATGAAATGTATTGTTTGTTACTGAGGACAACATGACCCACACATCAGCACATATAAGCTACAGAAGACATATATTGTTCATATGAATGCATTCAACTGATGAGTTGCCCAGAATTAAAACAGCTGTCAACAACGATGAAAAATTCCAAATTGGGAAAAACTCAAACAGCATTTTACAGCTCCACAAAAATCCAATTTATTCCAAATAACAATGCTAATGAATATGCACTGAAGAAATGTAACACAAAAACACCTCTCTGGAGCCCAGCTTAGGAAGTGAAACACATCTTAAGGCACAGAGGCAAAAACAGAAAGCTAAACCCAAGAATGAATAAGGAAAGCATAAGGTCTCCTAACAAGGCAGGAAAAATATTCTCTGTCTTTAATCACCTTTCCCTCACAAGGCCACATCAATCCTTGCTTCTCCAAACTGAAACTCATTTTGAAGAGAACTGTGCTATCATTAAGCAGTAGTCAGTCAAGCCGGGCTTTACTACAAAGAGCACTGCATTTTTTAAAGCTGCCATCAAAATACCCAGTCAAATTGTTAATTTTCCTTAGAATGGAGATCAACCTCATGAGGTCCTGACAAAGCCACATAACCAAATAAGATAAAACCTAAACCAGGGAAAAGAAGTAACTAGCTCATGAGACAGTAATAAATCACTAACAGCACACTAATTACAGATCTAACATCTGATGGCTACAGGATTTCTGGTTTGTACTGATGTTCAAAACAGGGTTCCCTGATCTGTAAGCCAAGCTGTATGGGAAAACCAGGCAGTTCTGGTTGTCCTTAATGTGCACCTATCACCATTATGTAAAAAAAAATATGGTGTCAAAATACCACAAATGCCACAACAAAGTTGTTCATGTGTAGGCAGTGAGGATCTAGTCATGTTGATACACAGAGCCACCTACATTTGGGAGGCCTCTTAGCCTCATGTTCAGGCTTCATGGATGGCCCTGGACATGTCTAGTCCCTGTATCAGCTACATGGCTGAGATGCTGTGAGAGGAGGTCTAAATGAAAGGAAAGCAGGGAAGATTTCCACTTTTTTAAGAAAACTGAAGTCTTTGTATAACATTTGCCTTCTAAACCTCAGAAATCTCACAGCTTAACAAAACTGCTGCTCCACCGTGGAACAAGTTTAAAGATGTCCAACCACTTGTGTAAAGATGTTTTTGCTGTTAGGTTTTGGATGTTGGATGTAAACACGTGTTGATCTGAATTGGCTTAGACAAAAAGGCAGACCAGCCTGCTAGAGTGAAGGAGCCTAAGTGGTACTGATTTTTTCACATTTCAAATGCAAATTATTTATTCAACTACACAATGCCAAGTCAAAAAGACCCTGCAAAACACATTCCCATAGCTCCCTTTTTTGAAGTACAGAATGAAGCAACTAAATTAAAGTGCAATCTAAAAATGCTATTTTCCTAATGCTGCAGGAAAACAAAATAAATACAAGGGCATTTGCATAATAAATATAAAACAGTATCAAAAACCTATAGTGTCTTCTTTCAACCTATAAGTCCTTTTCTTCACTTCCATGAACATCACAGAAACACATGCACATAATTCTAAATCAGTTATAAAGTGCTAAAAGCTTCCTTCACCAGGATAGTCTCTTTAATTTTGATAAGTTATTATGAAAACATTGACGAAGCAATGATAACGTACATAAACATTGTTCTTACCTCTTTTTTTTTTTGCTTTTATATTAAGGTTATTATGTCAATTGATGCAGCAACGGTAAATATATATATATATAGATATATGTTTAAATGCTTATTAAAAAAAAGAAAAGGAGAAGGAGAAGGAGAAGGGAGGAGAAGGGAGGAGAAAGAAGGGAGGAGAAGGGAGGAGAAAGAAGGG